>CM019182.2:45125575-45232515 GCA_009739505.2 Apolygus lucorum
ATTTCTTGATTTGATGGAAGCTGTTTAAAAACGTTGCTTCAAAATTCCACACTACTACAGGGTGGGGCAACATAACCCCCCAATTTTGTAACGCAATAAATAAAAAAGTATTAGAGATATTTGTTTACTTTTTTAAATTATGTGTAGGAAATATCTTAAAGTTTTTTTTCACATAGTTTTGAAAATCATATCGGCCAAGTGACGCCCTCCATTATCGATGCACTGAACGAACCGATTTCGCGTGTTTCGCATCACCCTCTCCAACATGTCGACCGGTATGTTCGCCACTTCCTCGCGGATGTTGGTCTTAAGGTCATCAAGAGTCCGTGGAGGGTTATTGAAGACCCGGGACTTGAGGTAACCCACAAAGAAGTCGCACGGGGTTAAATCAGGCGATCGTGGTGGCCACTCCAAATCGCCTCTGAGAGAGATGAGGCGTCCAGGGAAGTGCTCCCTCAACAAAGCCATCGAACTCCTCGCCTGATTTAACCCGTGCGACTTCTTTTTGTGGGGTTACCTCAAGTCCCCGGGTCTTCAATAACCGTCCACGGACTCTTGATGACCTTAAGACCAACATCCGCGAGGAAGTGGCGAACATACCGGTCGACATGTTGGAGAGGGTGATGCGAAATCGGTTCGTTCAGTGCATCGATAATGGAGGGCGTCACTTGGTCGATATGATTTTCAAAACTATGTGAAAAAAACTTTAAGATATTTCCTACACATAATTAAAAAAGTAAACAAATATCTCTAATACTTTTTTATTTATTGCGTTACAAAATCGGGGGGTTATGTTGCCCCACCCTGTATAACCTGATCCAAAACTTGTAGTCACGTTAGAGTGAAAATCGCTGGCCGCCAGAATGCGCTCTATTCGCAGTTTTCTGCGGTTATTCTTCTTCAACTTCGCCTAACTTATTCTAATTCCTCTCACGTTCCAGCGGAAAAAAAAAAAGCCAAAAAATCGCTCGTGTGATTGGCCTTAGGCAATGTTTTTTTTTCACTTTTTTTTTTCAACAATTTTCTTTACGGAAATGTTTTCCCTTGTGAATTCCTGGTGTTGAACCTCCAGGGCCCTACTACAGGATTTGACTTGAAATTCCAGAATCTAAAATTGAGGCGAATTCCCCATTACACGCAAATCCTAGCCCTACAGACTACTTTGGCCCACCAATCGCTTCTCCCTCAATAGGAATACAGGAAATGTGAAAACACCAAGTGATTTTTTCCAACGTTTATTGGAACAACAAGATTAATTTAGGAAAACACATCAAATCTGAAATAACCAAATTCAAATAATAATTGACAAAAAGGCAGAGTAACAGCTATCAAAAAATTATTCGAAAACATTACACCCTTTTGCGGAATGCTTAAAAACTCGTAACTCAAGTTAATTAACTACTATTAATAGTTACAAATTAATCTCAGATGTTCACTTGTTGATCCTTAAGAACATAAATGGACTAGACGATATCACATATCAACTGAGAATTTGTGGTATGAGTATCGTTAATTTTACAATACAATTACAATATCTTAATTCGATAAAGGAGAAAAACGTGTTTTGACTTGAAGGTGACTAGATGGTTTTCGGAATGTTGTCGAAATTTTGAGAAAACGTAATTTGCAGTTCCTCCTCGAATCCGCTCGAAACCACACTTTCAGTAGCTAGTTGACTAGAGAGACTACCTATTCTAGTCTCTAGTTGTATTTCAGTCTCTTATAATAGACGATTGAAATTATAAACTAAAATTGCACTAATAGAAATAAAATTATATCACATTTAAAGAATAAACAAAACTGAAAATCAAGACTAGAATTTCGGCATTTTGACTTTTTTTGGGATTGAAAGGTCGAATTTCTGTTTCAATAGGAACATTCTTATTATGACTAGAATTGTAATCGACTAATTTCAACAAAATTACACATGAATGGTACATTACATTTGCTTTTGAAGCTGAAATAATGAAAATATTTATAAATAAAACACAGTAAAAATCATCTTAATCTTCGACTGCGCCATGATTGACTACGAAAAGAAGTTTTGTGTGAAGTTATTGCTTTACGATGCCACAAAAACCTTCAAAAGATCTCACGAGTTGACTAGAGAGTAAAGTGGAGAGAATTGCAACTCCAAGTACAAAAACTGTTCGGGTAACTTCCAAAGGCTCAGATACTTCCAACTGTATGACGAGAGACAAATTTACAAAATCACATTCAATGTTGATACAACGCATTTTTTTTTAAATTATCGAATCAAGGAAATCCCTAAAATGACTAGAAAAAACTTCTTGTTTTTCTCCATCGAAAAAATTCGTCTACGTGCACAAAATAACAATTGATAGACTTTCTTCTCAAACAAGAATATCATTCGATTTTTGTTCATCTCTTTACATTTTACGCTAACTTTTTGACTAGAAAATTGTTCGCTGGAATGTCGGTTCAAATTTGAAATACAACCAGTCACTTTGGCAAAACTACGGTCTGCGTAGTTTTGACTTTTTTCTTCAAATAAGCAAAAAACGATAATTTTGTACATTTTTTTGGCGGAGTGATTACAAATTTCCCCTGCAGGTTTTGCAGGATCTTGGAATGTTATGATCTCTCGGGTGTGTTGAGATTATTTAAGTGGTTGGAGTAGAGTGAGATGGTGGGGGAATGGGGCTTTGTGCTGATGTTTTATTGAATTTGTAGAGTAGTTATTGTGTTCTGAGAATGAAAAGACTCGCATAGCGGAGTTTAGCAGCAGCCTGGCTTTTACTGACATGAGTGAGAAGTGATTACTCGAGGATCCAGTGTTGCAGGCACTTGCTTCAAACTGTGTGATTGAGTTGTAGATCTTCCTGCTTCGTATTTGGAGTTGGAGCTTCTCCGCCATCACCTGGGTATTCACCGGCAGGTTGGCCAACTTCCTCCCTACCAGTGCTCTTCATGGCTGATAAGCTGGGCAGTTGAAAGCACAGGAACAAGCACCAGCACGCAAACGTCCCTACCTCATGAGTATTTAACACCTTGTACATGAAATGTACAACTCAAGGGGATGGACTGAAATGCACGATTAGGTACTCACATTCATTTTGCATTTATTTATTTAACTTTTACGATTATTTTGGGGAATAAACGAGCCTAATTCATTGATTTCCTTATATTTTCCTTCCTGTTTTCCTTTATCGGTTCAATGAAAACAAAAACCGCGGATTGACGTAACCTATGGAGTGTTGAAAAATCTACAGCAACGTCAATCACGTGAGCCTCACGCATTGACTCATGTCGGAAAGTTAGCATCCACTCGATGCTCACCCTAGCAGCTTCTCACGTCTAAATGGTTCCAAATGTTGCTGTAACTCTCCATTCTTCTCTTTGGGATGTCATGATTTGTTTCAGGTGTCTCACGCTTGATCACAGATCATTCAGGTGTAGAGATATGAGAGTGTGCTCCAAGTGCAATGGAGTACATCATACGACTACATAAAAATGGCTGCTAAAAAGTGGCTGCAACAGTGCTGAACACTGTGCAGACACATGATATTTTGCTGGAACCAAATGGGCAACAGTGTTGAAGGTAGCACCAGTCTGAGTCTCTGGCCTGTGGGCTCGCGAGACACACGCGCTGCTCGATGAGAGATCTTGTTTGACAATGATAGAGAGCAGTTTAGCACAAGACGTACGGTGGGGAGGTGAGAACAGACCATAGTAATTGGTCTGGGCAGAAATGTGAGCAGAACCGAGGAAGACTCAAGGGTTGTTACTTTCCAAGGGTGCTAAAGAATACAGCGTTTTCGAGAGTAAAGGGGTCTTGCAATGCAGCCACAGTCAGTAGATGGGGAGGATTTGGCAACTATGTTTTCATAATTAAAGATAGGTGGGGTGACAGAACTGAAAAATGCGGTGCCACGAATAATAATAGGGCAAGATAACTGGCCACTCCTTCTTGTACGTAAATCCTTCCAAGGACCATGGCGGTTATCTATCTAACGTGGTTAAGATGGGTGCTGTATGGAAAAGTTGAGCTGCTTGCAGTTGGAAGAAGAGGAACAAGAGATACCCACACACCAACTTCCCACCTTGTACATGAAAGGTGGGTACATTTTCTCAGTGAGTACTACCTTCAACCAACACTAGGAGGTAGATTTATTGGCATTTTTGCCAACCTGAAGATTGGTGATTGCTGGAATCTAGTGCATTCAATAATATTTATTAGCAATGCTGGGGTAGCCCCACTAGGTGGTACTGTTCTTGGTTAGAGGTAAAAAATTACTCTTCAAAGCCTTCATTTGATTTCTGCTGTCCATGTTGGTAATCTGCTCTGGCTTTGGTAGACACTACATGAAAAGGCGATAGCTCGGCCATGGACAGCTCCATTCCAGTAGCTGGCCAGCCATTGGTGAGTGGATGCTTATGAGATAGGAGGTACTCAATGTGGCCACCGGGTGAGTCGACCACTCCTACTCACCCTAAGTATGACACTCAATCTAGATGACGTCTTCAGCGTGTACCTACACCTTGGATCTTGAGTAAAATGATCTTACATTATACATCTCACATTCTTATGGAGTCTTTCAGTCTGACAAGGTTATTCATCGTACTCATCACATGCATAAAGCCCAAAATCAGGGATTCAAATCCTAATACTAGCGGGGGCTCATTGAGGGGCTGCTTCTGTGGAACCAGGGGCTTCTAGAGTCATCAGATGAGTCGCTCGAAGTGGAACTGGGCGTCGCTCTGTGGTAGGGGATTGGTAGCTTGCGAGCGCTACAAAAACGGGTTATCAAGCAATGTTAACCATATCCAAGCAGGAAGTTAGGGTTGGTCAAAGAAAAACAGTTTTATGTTAGCGTTTTAATTTTGTGAAGAGGTTTTCTACATCCCATTACTGTTAAGCAAACATCACCTATCCATCCCAAGTATTTATTTTGATGAGTTGTTGACTGCGAGCAGATATAATGGATATTCTTGAGTTTCGGTCGGATGAGCCAAATGCGATTTTTAGGCCATTTTTCGTCAACTTTGTTGAACATTTTCGGTGCTTAGGAGGTGATAAATAATGAGAAAGGAAGATGAAAAATCTTACAGAATTCATTGAGCAAAATAACAAGAAATTTTCACTAAATCAATTTATTTAGCTGTAAATTAGGAATTGCATCTCTTCAACTTATTTGCTCAAAATTTCACTATAAAACATCATATTCTTCATCTTCTGTGCCTCGAAGGTGTACAATTAATAGGGCGAAGCTTTGGCCTAAAAATCGAACCAATTTTGCTTCGTCTGACTGAATATCAAGAACCTCGCTCCATTGATTAGTAATATTAAAATTAATGACTGTTCTCTTCCTTGTTATCAAAACTAGTCATTCAAAATGTTATCGAATGTAGGTTTTCAAGTACCAACCTTGTTGGAGAATCCGTCGTAACCAGCAAGTCAAATAGAATTATACCCCATAGGTGTTTTCCACTTAGTTCACCATCTATGTCGCAAATTGTCTTTCTTTGCAATACCTATTATTCCGAATCCCAGAGTATCTTTAACACTTTCCGTGCGGATGATGGTAATAACCATCATGCCGAGTTTCGCAAGTGGCGTATTATGGTTTATACCATCACAGCTCTAAGCATATCTCCGAGCTGTTCATCGTTCTGCTACCTAGTGGATGACTTAAGAACCTCTTTCGGATTTTTTTCGTGCTTAGTAGGTCCTCCTGTCGCCACCAGAGTGCGCCGTTTTCACTTCTGGTGATTCTGTTATCTTTAAGATTTGCGGGTTTGCACTACCGAATTCCTGACAAAGAGGTCTCCCGCCACAGGCGAAAATGAGTTTACTAAGTCCGCACAGAAAGTGTTAAGTGTTTATTCTACCATCTTACGTGTAGAGAACCGCTTGTAGCCTAATAGCTCCCTCCACAACTCCCCTTCTATACTTGGCGTCAAATATTCATGCAGGTGACTCAGGCATATGGTGGGACAGTTTGAGGCAGTTAAGTGGGGGTTAGAGGGTGGTTGGGGAGTGGCAGAGACATCTGCCGTCACCATGGAAGAAGATAGGAGGAAAGCTCACTTCAATGGGCCGATGCGTGCACCTTTTTTCTTTATCTCGACAGTAGTGTTCTCTTTAGTGGCGAACAGAGTTAAGAAGTACTATTCACGGTCACTAAAGCTCGTAGCGCTTCCGCTCCCCAGCCATGATAACGGTTACTCCAACGTATTTTGCTTCTGGGTCTACCAAGGTAGCGGAAGCTTTGTTTTCACTTTTCAAGGATGAAAAAAAAAAGTTCTCCAAAATCAAATTTTCACTCGCATTTTGCTCTGTGTGCCTGTCTGTCATGAATTCCTTGTAACGGGGATAACTATAAGAAGTTATTGTTCCGATTTCTATGAAATTTTCAGGGATTGTGCGGGTTGGTGTGTAGATGGTCCCCTATGAAAATCATCATCCCCGGACTGATAGAAGCGACTGCGCATGGGCAAACGTGAATTCCTTGTAACAGCCATAACTTCCACATTTCTACCCGATTTCGATGATATTTTTCAGAGAAAACGCGGATTAGGTTGTAGATGGTCCCCTATGAGAATCAAAGCCTTAAAATTTACAGTAGCCTTGCGCTAAGCGCAAACGTAAATCCTTGTAATAGCCATAACACCAGGCCCCCATAGCTCAGACGCAGTGCTTCTGACTCTCACCCAGGAGTCTGGGTTCGATTCACCAGCCTGCTGAGAAATTTTTTTGATACAATCACTACTCACATTTTTTCATCCGCATGATGAAATTTCTAGGATGTCCAGATTAGCGTGTAGATGGTCCCCCTATGAGGTGTAGTGAAAGGTACGTAGAGATTGGTTTTTTGAGATTTAACTACTGTGCATCGGTATTATGGATACGAGGAAGCTATGTGCCACACCCACTTGGCAGACGTATTTTTTCCTTAGATTAGCTCGTCATTACTTGCGCAATGACCAATGAAACAAATGTTGACATGGATGTGTCTTTTGGCTGGGGTCAAGGAATTTTTCGCGACACCTTTTTTGCCACAAAAAACGCAACGCTGCAACCAGTAAACAAAATCATAGCTACATATCGGTAGCTATGAAGCAAGGTTCTCTAGAATGCTGCAATGTATACTACCTACGTGCGGAGTTTTTTTTTTTGTGGAAAAAAATCTGTTTATTCATAGAAACAATGAACACATCCATAATCTATTGTTTTTCCCTCTAAGAAAGAAATTTCAAATAAACTTGATTGTTACGGTAAAATTTCAAGTATCTAACGGTTTATTAAAATGGGTTTCCACGATCTAGTCGGTTTCCGTAGAGTACCTTATCCCACAAGAAGGATGGTCCCCTATGAATTGGGAGGATGGTCCCCGATTTTTCTGAAAACTCTACTCTCTCGACAGCCTGACTATAATGTCCTTCATTCGACTTGCTGGTTCGACGGAATTTCCAATAACCTGCATGAACAATTATTTACTTCATGAAGTCACCCCCAATACTTTGCTGATCCCATGAGTTGAGAATCACTCTATCTCGTCGTGGAATCAGCAACACCACCGAAGCTCGTTTTTCACAACTTTTCAGGAGAGAGAAATAACCGATTTTTTAGTCCATCAAGGCCTAATTGACTGTTTTTTTTGTTTGACTGATGAATGATATCATTCATCAGTCAAAACAAAAAAAACAGTCAATTAGGCCTTGATGGACTAAAAATCGGTTATTTCTCTCTCCTGAAAGTTGTGAAAAACGAGCTCGGTGGTGTTGCTGATTCCACGACAGATTCTGTTAAATTTAGCCAATGCACGCAAATTATTAGTGTTAATTGCCTCTAATTGACCATTTCTTTGATTTGTTTTAATGTTTAGTTTTACCCTCAACCTAGTAAAATTGAATAATGAAATTTGGCTTCGAATACGAATCTCCATTTGAAAACGCACAATAGTGCGCCAGTGTGGCGCCCAGGAATTGAATTCAGTGTTCACTGAGACTTTATTGTTGTTATCTAACTATGTTATGAAATATAAATTCTAATATTATTGTAACGCGGTTTAAAGATTATCTCCGGTGATTGCAGAATACATGATCAAGGAAAAATATAAGTAGAAAGGTGTTTTGATAAATTGAATGCGAAAGAGAAAAATCCATGCTGGACGATGCAATACAAACTTCTTACAATTAATGCTACCGAAAAATTATCAACTGCATGCTGGTCAATCTGAAATTGAATAGGTAATGCTACCTACTAGGTACCTACTCTTAAATACAAACAATACCAAAATTGACTTACCTTGTCAGTGAATAGAAAAGTCTAAAGGCGATTTCTTGAAGACGAAAGAAAAATCACTTGCCAGCATGACGACGACAAGCGAAATCATAAGAATAAATCATAAAAATAACACGGGCCAAAACATAAGAAAAAGTAGGCTCTAATTCTACTAATAAGCGCTCAAAATAATAGCAGTCGTACTCCTAGTTTTCCTCCTTCATTCGAATCTCATAGGTGGGTACCAGTTGATACCACTATCTAAAAGAAACAAATCAAGGTACCTACAGGGGAAGAAGGTGAAATGCCGTCTAACATGTGTAGTAATGCCATCTAACAAAGGGTAGGTAGTAATACAGCCTGACATGGGATAGTAATACCTTCTTACATGGGGTAGTAATACCTTCTACCATGGGGTAGTAATACCTTCTACCATGGGGTAGTAATACCTTCTACCATGGGGTAGTATACCTTCTAACATGGGGTAGTAATACCTTCTTAACATGGGGTAGTAATACCTTCTAACATGGGGTAGTATAACCTTCTAACATGGGGTAGTAATACCTTATACCATGGGTAGTAATACCTTCGAACATGGGGATAGTAATACCTTCCAACATGGGGTAGTAATACCGTGTAATGGAAGATGGCCAGATCCACGAATCAGTTTAACTGTTATTGGACTGGTGACACAAAATGATTTTTGATTTTTTGTGAAGACAGGAAAAGGATATCGCTTAACAAGTTTTGTAGTGGTTTAAATGAGATCTAAAGAAAAAATCACAGTGAATGATAACCCTCAGAAACCTCCAAAGTTTACTGATTTCCAGTGCACTATCTGGCTCAGGTGCTCAGACTTTGTTCAAACGTATGTTTGCACTCCATTATTCTAAATATTGGATAAGTTGTGAAACCCCCAAAGCCAGATTCGTGTTCATCAATTTCTCCTCATTCGATTAACTAATTTTTTTCAACGTGAACCCTCTATTTTGTTGCTTGTACTAGAGATCTGATATCCCAAAAAGTTACTAGCACTGATATTGCGCCTTCTTCTCCTGTTCCCTTCAAATGTGTACCTGAACGAATGAATCCTACTTCACGAAATGAATGAAACGTCGACGTCAAAATTGAATGAATTTATTACAGAAAATTATCAAATAAGCTCCAGTCTTCGAAATTCAAAAAACCAACCAGTCCACGAAGAAACCAGTTTCACGATAAACTTTGAGATAAATTGGTTCACATGACATATCTGGAACAATGTATAGATGGATTATAGCTTTCAAGACTCCAAGTTGGTTAGAGAGTGCTCAACAACCACACAAGTGAGTTCAACCCGTTTTTTTAACCCTTAGGAGGAACCGGAGTTAATGAGATGTGCGCCACATTGGGAACTGACGTCAGTGAGAGCTTTCTAAACGAATTTATATTATTTCAGCAGGTATTGAGTTCAGACATTTGTACAACGGCTGAAGGGCAAATTGGTAAAAACAATAAATTATCGTGTTTAAGAATCTGGTGTCGGGATCAATCATTAGTCTCTTCAGACGGGACGAAATTTAAAAGTTGAGGAATTCAACATCATTCTTTTTTTCTTATTGCCTTTTGGAAATAAGAAATTGATGTGGACAATCTGGAATAACCGCTAGATAAGACGTTCGTTCAAACTGGAACTGCAGTCGAACAAACAGAAAGGACGGACGAGCCATCTGGCAGATCAAGTCAACTGCTGCTCCCATTGGATAGTTCAGCTTACCGCACTTTAACTGCAGCCAGACAGAAGTTGACGACTCCAAGGGCTTCTGTCGAGGGGGTCTCAATCGTTCTGGGTCAGCATTTCCCTAAATTGAAGGGGCTCAAACTTTAAAAATTGTACCTAAATTTGAAATGTTCAAGGATTTTTGAAATTTATTAGGTGCATCAGTTATATAAATACATCAAAGTTGTGGTATTTTTATGTTATTGTCATAGTTCTATGACTCAGTGATTGTCCACCCAGAAAACCCTTGGACTCAAGTTATCTAAGATAAGCCCAGATCACCCTCTACATGTATACAGGGTGTCTACACTTAAGATGGGCATAACGTCAGGGTTCGATTCTACAATGTATTTCCAACAAAAAATGCCTCTAGCAATTTTCTTTTAACCCACTCAAAATTCCTTTTTTTTCACATTAAAGTTTTTTTTCGCGTTTTCGACCTCACGGCACTGATATTGTCATAACTCCCTTATTTCTCCTGAAAAATCAAATCTGACTACACCGTTAGAAAAAGCGTTAAATTCCTAAGCTAACTAGTGCAAAATCTTTCGGCAGTAAAATAGTTTCAAAAAATCAAGTCAAAAAGCAAATTTAAAAAATTTTTGAAACGACTTTCTTCGAACAAAGTTTTCACTCTAAATCCCTGCTCATTTCGATGGGCGCTCTTCGGAGAAAACGTGCTCAAATAGTCAGCTTTCCAATGGTCTATCAATTTTTCTTTTTAACATTCAAATTGTAAAAGTAAATGAAGTTTGAATGCCAGAAAACGTGTGTTTTACAAGCAAATCCAGTGTTTTAAGCGGTTTATGGTCCCCCTCGATCTCAAGATAGCTTGACGATTTTTGTATCATTTCCTATGTAATTTTTACGCTGAATCCATTGGTGATACTTCCGAATGATTCCGACTGCTAGAAAGTGGATTATTGAAGAAAACCTTCGTTTTTCGTACATAAAATACGCACTATTCGTAGATATAGTCGTGAGCATAAGTAACACCTTTGAACTCAACAAAAACACCGAATTTCTAGCTGATTGAAGTTTTTGTTGAGTTCAAAGGTGTTACTTTATGCTCACGACTATATCTACGAATAGTGCGTATTTTATGTACGAAAAACGAAGGTTTTCTTCAAATAATCCACTTTCTAGCAGTCGGAATCATTCGGAAGTATCACCAATGGATTCAGCGTAAAAATTACATAGAAATGATACCAAAATCGTCAAAATCTTGAGATCGAGGGGGACCATAAACCGCTTAAAACACTGGATTTGCTTGTAAAACACACGTTTTCTGGCATTCAAACTTCATTTACTTTTACAATTTGAATGTTAAAAAGAAAAATTGATAGACCGTTGGAAAGCTGACTATTTGAGCACGTTTTCTCCGAAGAGCGCCCATCGAAATGGGCAGGGATTCACAGTGAAAACTTTGGTCGAAGAAAGTCGTTTCAAACATTTTTTAAATTTGCTTTTTGACTTGATGTTTTGAAACTATTTTACTGCCGAAAGATTTTGATTTTGCCCTAGATAGCTTAGGAATTAACGCTCTTTCTAACGGTGTAGTCAGATTTGAATTTTCAGGAGAAATAAGGGAGTTATGACCATATCTGTGCCGTAAGGTCGAAAACGCGAAGAAAAACTTTAATGTGAGAAAAAAGGAATTTTGAGTGGGTTAAAAGAAAATTGCTAAGAGACATTTTTTGTTGGGAATATCTTGTAGAATCGAACCCTGAAGTTATGCCCATCTTAAGTGTAGACACCAGATAAGGATAGCGCCAGAGGGCAATCCTTCATTGTTCATTTGGTTCATATCTGTGTCATAGTACGTTTGTGTGCGTTAAATAAAGGTTTTTGTCTTTTTAAAAACCTTCGTCGTCATTCTCCTCACTTAACTCATCAGTATAGAGAATTGAAAAACTAAAAGATTGCCGCTGGAATCATCAAAATCAACCAATATTTGCCAGAGAAAAATGGTAAAAACCAACTGAAAAAAACAGGTTTTCCCATTTTTCTCTGACAATTATTGTTCGATTTGATGATTCCAGCGGCAATCTTTTAGTTTATCAATTCCCCAGACTGATGCACTAATGGGTTTCAAAAATCCTTGAAAATGTTAAATTCAGTAAAACTTTTGAAGTTTTAGCGCCTGCAATTTAGGGAAATACTGATCCAGGACGAGGAATGAACAGCGACCAACTGAGAGATGGTGCCGAAAAGCAAATCTCTCCCACCTGAAACCTCTTGCATAACCTACCACCTACAATGCGGGCCCCAAAAATCGGTACTAACCCCAGTCATGGGACTCTCCAAGGCGGGAATTATCACTTAACTCCGAGCAGACTAGCAGCCTTATTCACAAACTGCACTAAGTGGGGCTTTTTACTAAGTGAATCTTGAAAGCTCCACTTAGAGCTGTACTTTAGAGAAAACGCTATTCACGAACCAAACTTTAGAAGAAGGGTCACTTTAGCCGCTCTTTACCGAAGCTGATCTTTCGTCAAGTTACACTCTCCGGGTAAGTTTGGCTCCTACCACACTTTACTGGCCCTCAGTTCAGCTTTTGACGAGAAGTACGTCTATTTTGCTTGCTTCGACAGCCGTTTTACGAAGTTTTTTCCGTTCGGATTTAAATGGAAAACTTAACAGTTTTCCTTCAATTTCCTTTTCAGTTGAACCTAAAGCTGAACTAAGAGCAGCTACACTAAAAACGATTGTGAATAGAGATTTCTCCTCAAGTTTCACTTTGGCCTAAAGTATCACTTTCGGAAGTGCGACTTCAAGTGTCACTTTGGTGATTTTTGTGAATACGGGCCTAGGCCTCTTGGTGTAATCGGGCTTGGAATATCTCCACTAAAAGGCCGAGGTGCAAACAGCGCTTCCTGTGGTGAAAGAAGGTAACTAATGGGGAGAAATCCACCTTCAGGTGTTTGTACTTGCTGGCAGATATTCCTAAGTCGTCGACTAGTCAAAGACTCCATGATGTAATATAACATCACCCGTGACTGGGGGAGTCCTGCATGATGCAATATAACATCATCTGCAATGAAGGTGCAAATCATTCTGCCACTGGTCTATCATCGTTAGCACCCCTAAGGGTAATTTATCTAAATCTAAATTTGCAACCCCAAAAACTCAGTGCTACTGAAGCAGTGCGCTAAACACCATGAAATTTGTGCACGTTTTTCTATTTTCAACTATAACTTCTAAACTAAGATTCAACAATTCATGCCCGGTATCTTTGAAAGAAGGTTAAATTCACTACAGTTTAAGGGCCCCCGCACACTGGCAACTTTTGCAGAGCAGCTATTTAGTTGCTTTGGTGAAATAGAAATGAAACACAAGGAGTTGAATGCGGCCCTGCGCACTGGCAACTTTTTAGTCATCGCAACTAAATATTGCCTCGCGACCCATTCTGGAGGCAACTAAACTGTTGCTCAGGTTGCATCCGGAATGGGCTATGCAGGTTTGAGCCTGTCCCCGTGCACTGTCAACTTTTAGTAGCTCGTCAGCCATCGCTGCGAACCGTTCACTCAATTGTGAGACTGAGCTGGAAGACAACTATTTAGTTGCCTGTGCGCGGGGGGGGGGGGGGGGGGCTTAGACCAACAATGTAGGCTACCAGTTCCGAGCTGAACGTTTGGTTAACAACGTTCAGAACTGATCCTATCCCCTCCCCTTTCAGATTGCATTCCCCTCCTGAAATGGTTTTGGATTCTTACCCAAACAAACCTATCGATACAGTGCTGGATAGCAAGCTGATGAGATATATCTACGAGGCGCCAGATCTGCTCTACCAAGCTGGAACTGCTAGGAAATCTTCAGTTTCCCTATTTTGATTCACGTTTGAAGGATTTCAGTGATAACGAACATTGTGGAGGGCTCTTGTGACGTCATTCCCCTCCCCTGACAACTATGAGTGAACACACCTCCTCAATGCACCTTTAATAGTTACCAAGACACCCACAAACAGCTGATGTTGCCTGTTCATGTTTCGTTTGTTGTCTGTGTTCTTATGAGAGGTGGAACGTCGAAAATCAATCACGAGTGTTCAACAGTTGTGAAATCCAAAAACAAATCAGGTGAATTCAGGAATGCGTGAAAGATTTCAGCCATCATATTTGAACCTAAAACTATCTCCCTCAACAGTGTAGTAATTTATCTAACCACTCTAGACAGAATGCTGTTTGTAATTTATATAAGAACGTTTCAGGAAAGCTCTCACTGAAATCTTGAAGAAACCAAAGTCAAATTGTCCTTTAAACGCTCCAAGAAATGCTCAACTCGGGTACTCGGAGAACATCGGGATTTTCCCAATTTGTTAGTGTGGGGAGACAAGAGCTAACTCGTATGTTTTATACTGAAGATGCCTCATCACCGGTTCAGTTGGGTATAGTCTTTGACTTGGAGCAATGGATCATGTTAGCAGTGCAGATAGTACTTTTGCAGGCTTCCAGGTTTCTCAAAGCATAACTACCGTAGGCAAAGGTAAAACACCAGGCGTAGGGCAAGCTAATTCATGGGATCACGTGAGTATCAGGTAGGTATCTTGTAGGTTTCTGGTACCTGTTGAGCTACCAAATTGTGATACTTCACTGTAAATATGGGGTTTTAACAGGCCGCTTTCAGGTGAGTGAAACTCCTACTGAAGCACGCATTTGAAGAAGCTAACCAAAATGGAGTCTCCGACAGGACAGAGTAGAGAGTTACTGCATGGGAAGATACGGTGCCGGTAATAACCTGTACTGGACGCGGGGCTTGCTCTCTTGCCTCTCAAATGGGTTCTGTATGGGAAGTAGAAATTCTGAACTTGTATAACCTCTTCAACTGACGTCTTGAAGGGCGGGTGTCTTAAAAAGAGACATCATCGTGCTACTGCAGCCTATTTTGGTTTATTATTTTCAATAATGAACCTTTGGAATCGACCAAGAAAAAAAAGTTAACCTCCCCTCAAAATTTGTTGGTTTACGTTTCAAGGTACGTAAAAGCCAAAAATCGAATAAAAATTTTGCCGCCCGTGGCACTTTCCTTAGTTACTATGGACCAATTTCGATGAAATTTGGTATGTAGGCTCCATTTGGGGGTCAAATTGTGCCCCAAAGCTTTTGGTTGATGTCAGTCACTTCTAAGGGGTGAAAATTAAGGGTTAAAATTTTCAAGAGTGCCCTAGCTCGAAAACTCTCGAAATAAAGGTATTGTTTTTTCACCAATTTAAAATAGTACCTATTGAATTTTTATAAATATTTGAGACCACCCGGAGCTCTGCAAGACAAACTGTGCGCTCCCAAGGGTTGGACTTACGATAAATCAGAAATACGAGTGTGAATCGCAAAAGAGGCCTAATCTCTGTTGAAATTTTAGCTGACAAAATACGATTGCTGTTCGTATCTTCGGGTTGTCTTCAGTTTTGCGTCCTTAGCAACCAGTAATCAAATTTCCTATTGAAGGCACCCACAACTCTTCATTTCATCGAATCGAGTTTATCTCTTCCAAATAAACTAGATTGTGAAGTAGGTAGGCAACTATTGCTGGTGTCAATGGCAAAGCCGTGTTCTTTGCAGAAGAGTGATCTATATACAGAAATAATCAATGTAGAAATATAATGTAGAAATAATAAACCTTCGTGTAATAATTTGCAGCGTTTTTAAACGAATTCGACTTTTTTACGGGAGGTATGGGGGGGGGGGGGGGTCTACTCCAAAACGTCGATTTCGTTTTGAAAAATTCACGTTTTTCCGCGTTCAAACACAAATTTCTCCCTCAAGTTCGATTGTAAAATATTTTATTAATACCGTTGGAAAGCTGGGAGTTTGAGGTATTTTTTTCTGAAAACCGCATTGATTTTCTTCTACAGGAAATAGGTGAAAATCTCTTGATACGAGGGTGGATCAAATATAAATGGGACTCTGACCTCTGAGCGCCGACGGTTGACAGAAGCCCACTTCGAGATTGTTTGAACAGGTTCATTAGAAGGTGGATGAGGGGGGCGTCTCCCCCTTTACAACCTTTCATGAGTAGTTATCGCGATGTCTGAACAAAAGGTGCCCGTTTCCATTGAGCAACGAATTATCATAAAATTTCTTACCCGTGAAAGAGTCAAACCTTCGGAAATTTTTCAAAGGTTGACTGCCCAGTTCGGGGACCAAACCCTCTCTAGGACCCGTGTGTTTGCCTGGCACAAAGAGTTTCAGGAGGGAAGAGAACGAGTAGAGAATGAGGAACACGATCGTCGTCCCCGGAGCAGCATTACAGATGAGAACATTCAAGCGGTTCGTGACATTCTTGAAGATGATCGATGTGTGACTGTCTCCGAAATCGCTGAGCAGGTAGGGGTAAGTTATGGGAGCTGCCAAACGATCATTACAGAGCACCTAGGATTCCGTAAAGTGTGTGCCAGATGGGTCCCTCGCCTTTTGACTGCAGATCAGAAGTTGAGACGTTTGGAGGTCTGTCAGAGGCTTTTTGCAAGGTTTGAGGAAGAAGGGGAAGCATTTTTGGCTAGCATCGTCACCTGCGACGAAACATGGGTCCATCATTACACACCCTAATCGAAGCAAGCCAGTATGGAGTGGCGGAGGAAGGGGGAGATAGCCCCAGTGAAAGCAAAAACTCGACTGTCTGCTGGCAAGGTCCTTGCAACTGTTTTTTCCGACTATCGAGGCGTTTTGCTCATTGATTTTTTGCATGAGCGAAGAACAATCAATGCTGCCTACTATTGTGAGCTGCTGACTCAGGTGAGGGCTGCACATCGCAGCAAAAGACGGAATCAACCAATTCGTGACGTCATCCTCCTCCACGACAATGCAAGGCCCCATACTGCAGCTCTAACTGTTCAAAAATTGGAAGAAATGCATTGGACTCCACTTGATCATTCTCCCTACAGCCCTGACCTATCGCCCTGTGATTTTCACATGTTTGGGCCACTTAAAGAAGCCCTAGGCGGACAGCGATTCGAGGATGATGAGGGGGTCGAGGGGTTCGTGCGCAATTGGCTTCAGACGCAACCTTCATCGTTTTTTGATGCTGAGATTAAAAAACTTCCTATTCGCTGGGAAAAATTTGTCACAAAAGCAGGAGACTATGTAGAAAAGTGACATATACCCGCTTTTTATTTTCTAACAAATAAAATTAAAAAAAAAATAAAGTCCCGTTTATATTTGATCCACCCTCGTAATTTCGTCAAAAAAAGTTTTTAAATTTGGACTAGAAAAAATCTAATTAAATGCGAGGTTAAAAATGTGTGTTGTAGTTCATCCGATGGGAAATTTAATGCTCTTTTTAACGGTGCAATCAGATTTGAATTTGCACCAAAAATAAGGGAGCTATAGTCATTTTAGTAAAACAAGGTCGAACATACGAGAAAAAAATCTTAAAAAGTGAAATAACACGAAAACGAAGCATCTAAAGAAATGTCTAGGAGGGACTTTTTGCTGTCAATTACTTGTAGAATCTTTGGCCGCATCTTTCTCGGACACCCAGTAGAACTGAGGTTCTGCACATTACTGTGACTCTCGATTAGCTTGAGACAAAATCGCTGTATGGCTTACATGGCCTGGTGGACGCCTAAAAGTGTCCAGTTTTCATCACACGTGTGCCTCAAGACATGCGAGTACCAAAAACAACCGCGAACACGATTTCATAGCACCCATGAGTGGCCTGCTGAAACATTATATTGCCAACAACTTCACAAGTCACTTTATGTGGTTATTGAATATGGAGGAGGTCAGACTAGACGAGCCGGGCATAGATTTCCAAATGTAGGATCTCCGCCAAGTATGAAGAATACAACAGAACGTGCTTCTCCATGATAGACGACGAAAAACTTTGCTTCAAAAAAATTGTGTTCAACCATGGAAGCCTGCAAAAAGTACTCCTAAACTTTACGAGTGAGAACAGAGAATGGATATTTCGTGGAGCCATTCGATGATAATCACTTTAAATTGTCGCAATATTCCTAGACCATAACATTACATCGTACGAGTAGTTTCATTTTACCTACCTATTGTAGTTTAGGGAGGTATCACTTCTCAATGTTGATGCCCTACCACAATACTACTGTCACAACTATCTCGCGTGACCGCGGTGAAGCTTTGGCATCTTGTAAATGTTTTCCCAAATAAATTTTTTCGTATTTCGTTTCTTCTTCCTCCTAAAAAAGACCAAGTTTTGAATTGATTGTGGATTCCCCCAATTTGAAATTCAAGAAAAGTACGACGAAATTAACAACGAAGTTCCTGAAGAGGAAAAGCGTGAAGTTTTCGACTAAAACACAAAAATAGGCCAACCAAGGAAAAATGGTGCAGAATAAAATAAACGCACTTGCATACTAAAGTGCTGTACACAACTAGTTTTATTGTAAATAACAGAAAAGAAACAAAATAAATAATACCTACTCATATTTAAACGGTAGTAATGAACAAAGGCTTCAAACAAAATTAACTTTGAATATTTATGGAACAATTTCTTTCACTATGATCTTCATCGAGTTGGGATGGGATGTAGGAGCATTGAGAAATCGATCATTGACATCAATATTTGATAAAAAGGTTCTTCATTAAGAGCAATTTAGCGGTGATGCAGTGTGCATGCGTCGGCTAGGAGTTATAATTGAGAAGTTCTGATACTGATTACAAATTTGTTCCCTAAGGATCCAATTCTGTCCCTTTCCTGTGGGGGGGGGGGGGGGTCTGGTGGATAGTTAGGAGTGAGATATTTCTGTCCTGACAGTCAGAGCGGACAGAACTCTTGTCTACCTCCGAGAACTCTTTCTCTTCATGAAATCCCACGAAAGCGGGTAACTCACGTTTCAGAAATGATCAAGCAGCCCGCAGGTACTAGGTAGGAGACTAAAGCTGGATTCACATGGAACAGAATGGTCGGAACGATGGAAAGAAATAACGCAATCTGATTGGCTGATTTTCCCCAGTGGAGAATGGTGGCCGCCATCTTGACGGAAAGTCTGTCAGCAGAAGAAATTTTTATACAAGGGGTATTCATGGTCCGGGAGACTCGACGTCGAATCGTCGATTCTTCGAATTTGGAGATTCGCCGAGAGTCAGTGCGCATGCGCACCGCCTAATACAACGATTTGATTTACCACGGGCTGAAGGCATCGTAAATCGAGATTCAACGTCAAATTACAAAATGTGATCCTAGCGCTAGTGGCAGTTCTGTGAAGCAACTATCATAACATCAACAAACAGATCTTCTCGTCCTTTCATTTTGAGTTTTTCTTTCAACGCCTTTTTTGATTTTTATTCCGTTTGTTTATTTCGTTTTTATTCTGTTCGAAGTGGGTTTTTTTTTCTCGATTAAAATTTAATGAGTGGAGCTGAGCCACCCAAGTGGCTAAGGAAAAACGCAACCATCTGATGGTCTGCTGGAGAAGTGTAAATGTTGCTTGCTGGCATTAAAGCGAGCTTAGCACATTCTCCTTTCTAGCATCGAACATGTTTCAGCCATGAGTTAAGGACCAAAATGCGTTCAAAATTGTGTGACGGAAGTAGCAAGGGATTTCCTTTGAGACGAGACTCCTAGTCGGTGATACCTATTTAGAACTCCAAAGTATGATCCTAGATTTTTTCGTTCGCTTACTAGGAACTTTGTTAAAGGATTTTAGTAGGAACCTCTGGGGTATTCTCATTTTTTAACTAAGAGGAAATTAATTAACATGCGGTTCTTTTGACACTGACTTAATTATCATCAGATGCCGCAAGGAGCGCTACGCACAATTCGATTTTCGACGATTCGACGGAGGAAAAGTGGGAGCCTCATGAGACCCTCGAGTTTACGATGATTCGATATACGACGATCGAATCAGACCATGAATACCCCTATTGTCTTCTACTTTCCACGCGGATAACCACTAGAGGAGGTTGCACTAGTGTTGGCCGACTGTCAATAGTAGCCAACAATCAATTGCTTCAATGCGATCGACGCAATTGATGCATTGATGAGTTGTGATGATGTATTCCCTGCATTTTTCCAAAATCCCAACTGTGATAATTTCTAGAAACATTGTTCAGCTGGCATTCGTAAAAATATAAGAGCGTGTGGGTAAATTAAAAATTCCAAGAGCAATATTATTCCTTTGTCGAAAAAAAAACCATTGAAACTATCGATTGTTGGAAAAACAATCGATTGTTGTAATCCACAATTGACCACCCTGAGGTAGGTACCACACTCGCGCTCATTTGTTTGTTTATTCTCGGGCTGATTCTTTTTTTTTGAAATTTTTTATATCCTATGAATTTCAACGACAAATTATCACCACCCTTTCAAAAAACACTGTCAATTGAGGTTACGGATCAGAGAGGTTATCATTTCAGAGGCTTCCAGGAGGAAGGTTATCATTCAATCCTTTCCGACCATTCCGTCATCCATGTGAACTTCCACCGAGTCCGTCTGGTTTTCTCATCTTTCTGTCCTCCGTCCCATGTGAATCCAGCTTTAGTATGGTAGATCAGACCTCGTAGGCATGTGGAGGTGTCCAATATAGCAGCACTCACAGTAGAGTTCCTAATCCAGACTACATTCATACTCCAGAGAGGGAGTTGTTGTGCATTCTGAAAAACTAACACCCTTCAACACTTCAGAGAAGAGGGGATGATTAAAACAGCCAAGTTTCACAGCTGAAAACATGGGAGGAAAACAAGAGGAAGTTAGTGTTTCTGCAAGTGATCGTTTCAAATACTCAGAAACAACAGATCCCAAAAGTCAAAACCAGGGACATTTTGGTCGCCAAAGAACGCTGTCAGGAGTTGTGACATGATTTTTTTGCCTGGATTACAGATTACATAGAGATGTGAAGATCTGTGCCGCTTCTGATTTAAATTGGTTTCAAGAGGATCCACTCCCCTCCCTTTTGATAGATGGTGTGATTTTGGTGAGTGAATTGTTTAAGAGGAGATATCTTCATAGTCATGATAGGCACAGCAGGGCTCACTTCAGTGGCTTCCCACTCTAGTACTACAAGGTCACGTACAAGTACAGCAAGTGATGAATCTAGAATGAAGGGTTATGAACAACTGACTTCGACTTTGTTGAGAAAATGTTTAGAAGAAATTAGGGAAGCTAATAAAAGTTGAAGATTTGAACGATGGCAGCAGGGTGTGACGTATTAAGTTGCTAGCGTTCAGGGAGGCCCGCCTTCATTTCAAACGTGTGATCTCTTCAATTAGTTTTTCTACCACATGTTATAGTAACATTGGGCAAAAAGCTGGAGTATAGAGGTTTTCAATGGTGCTGAATCCAAATTTGAGGTCAAAAACCTGAATTTCCGACCCACTGAAACACTCCATTGGGAGTTTGATCCCATCTCCTAATATGCTTTTCTTTCACTGTTACCAAGTTTTTTGGTGTTTGCAAAAGTTCGACGCTCTGCTGATGTTCATCAGCTACATTACAAGTTGAGAGGGTCATTGTAGCTGTAATCATCATTCCTCATATCTCCTTAACTAAGAGTAGGTAACTACCTAACTGGATTTGAATAGTATCCATACGTCATCAAGTAAGCTCGAGTCCCCTACACATCCTTTCATACATTGGGAGGTCCAGGTTGAAGCGCCCAGAAATCACTTGTGCTCCACGTTCTCAATGTTAATACCAGAGTTGGTAAATGGAAGTACATTCCACCACATAATACATTTTTCCATATATCAATTCCTCGCTTCCAATATCCCATCCTTCAACTCAAGAGATGGAAAACAAATCAACGAAATCTACGAAAAACTAAAAAAAAAAGCAGAGGCAGTCAAAAGTACAATATAACGCCTAAACACTAACAATAAAGACAAAAATAATTCGTCTTCAATTCAATTGTTTAAAAAATCAACAAAACAACTTGCACACACAATTGATTTACACAACTCAAAATGACATAACAAAAGCTCAAATTCTCAAAGCTGAAGAATCATGAGCCAAATTTGCTGGTGCAACTAAGTTTCTGAGGAAGATTTAGGAGAATCCTTAGCAACCTAAGACAGGAATACTACCGGCTGTGTGGGAAATGCACGGATACTATACTGGTCTCTCTAGTATCCATGAATACTCTAGTACTTGTAACTTGAATGGAGAGCCTCTCTCATTCAGAAACACCTTTCATCTCACTATACAATACTAATATTGTATAGTTAGATGAAAGGTGTAATTAATAAAAGAAAACCATCAGAATACACCCACCCCTCTGCATTTCACTCAATTAACCTGTTGTGGACAAACGAGTATGATTTTCTTTGATAAGAACACTGAAGGTATGGTTCCTTTTTTTTGGTCAGTCAAGGTACCAGAGTAGAGGAGCTACAAAACCAGATAAAACCACTTCTGGTCGAAACTGAGTTCAGAAATGAGCAGCTGTTGAGTATGGATTCCGAATTTCGCGAGCAAACGTTTTAAATAGGTTTGAAGGCTCAAAACCAAATGAAGAACTATTGAGGAACAAGACCCAACTATTAACTCACAAAAATTGAGCTGAATGGAGCAAAGCCAGTTAAAAATGTTCTGCTGCAAAACTGTAGGTCTGTCACAGAAACTTGGCGTCCGTTTGGCGCCCTCTAGGTGGCGGATCCGCCAACTATAACGATCGAGTGAACCTTCCTTGGTGAAACCTTGACAGAGAAATTGGAGCGGTGAGAAATTGTTCGTGAAAAGCCACGAGATTTCAATATCGGAAATGCGCGAATTTCAAGATGCAAGTAGGAGGGGAATCATGTCACTTTTGAGGGGAGAAATTCCCGAAAAATTATTGTACGTGCGGGAATTTGCTTGATGATAGGAGATGATCAGTTCTATGTTCTCCAGAAGAATGCGCAAAAGGGATGCAAAATTTCTGTGGCCGACCTATAGAAAAAACACTATGTTGAATAAACTTTTCTGGCAAAAACAACTGTTCAGAAGAAGACTCAGCCTAATTTCATGTTGTTTTTTTCAATTTTTTTCTTTATTTTCTCGTTCTTTTATAGTTTTTTAATTGGTTGTTTCTCTGGTTTTTCATGGGTTTATTTGCATTTAGTTGGTAGCACTGTCAAGAATATTTCATAGAAAGAAGGTTCTGCTGTTAAGCTGGCTTGTCATGGGGTGAAAAGAACACGGAAAACAGAACACAATGTGATTGGTTGTTTGAACAACAGCTGAGTATGGTGGCCGCCATTTTGTAGAGTGGTCACGCAGGAGAAATTTCTAAACCGTTTCTATCGTGTCCGCGAATCCTCCGAGCTCTGCGTTTGCGCTGGACATGAAAACTGTCGAGAGTCGACCACAGAGACTGCCCTAGTGAACACCCTGTCCGCAATTCCCCGACCACCTGCTGCCGTTCTTTCCATCCCATGTGAATCCAGCTTTACTGTTTTGCTATGAGAGAGGAGGCAGAACTTGTACCAACTTGAAAATGGACGTTATTGATGCACAAATCACAAAAAATATCACAAATATAAAACCAGTAATTGTGCAATGTCGGTAGATTTTTTCTAGGACCTAGACAATCAAACATTTTTTTTCAAAAATCTAGCTTCAAGCTAGCCTGTGTCATTGCTACAAGTTTTTGAGCGATTTATTCAGCTTTGTGTGGAGTGGTTTCAGCTGGTTTTGCAACACGCTAACTCTCTTGATATCTGTAGCTCACTCAAGGGAATGAACTGTGAAAACTGTTCATTAAAAGAGACAAATTATTGAGTTTGATGGTACAATGCTGCGGAGAACATTGTCCTGGGTTCATGTAATAAGTTGGAAGTTGACAGTCAAAATTACTGTCTACAAGCTTCTGCTGGTTCACTACCACAGCAGCTATTGCTTCTGACTACCAGTTTTCACCCTCTTGTAAGGGAAAGGGCCTCAGCAACATGCAACGGGTATCCAGCCTCTTGCAACGATGATGCAACCAAAACTTTTAAATTCCTAATAATTTACGAGTTGCTATTTCATGGTGATATTTCGCAAGTAGCAACACAATGTGCCACCATTGATTCCCACTGAAGTGGACCAACCATGAGAGTTCCTACATCTTCTTCTCCTCCTTAAGGAATCCATTTTTTCTGACAATGCAAATCTCTTTGAACGTCCAAACCACGCATTATTAAATCTTCAATCAACAGATTAGGAAGATAAACGTTGAAAAAAATAGATTCTTCTCTAAAGTGAAGAAGAAAATAGCAGGTAAAACGACTAGTCTCTGAATTGAATAGTTAGGTACCATCCTTAATGGTTAAAATACCATGGATCCCTCTTACAATCCACATAGGCCATGAAACCCAGATCAGTCTGGACACACATCGTGAACGATTCCTCAAAGATCCTAATGGTAAGTGCGTGAAAGCCACAAATAAATAAAATATACTACCTAGCTGAAAAAAAGCTACATACAACACTGAAACTAGCATGACACATAAAAACTCAAAACAACTTTAGCTACATACTGAAGTCTTGCCTCATCAATACAACGTTCTAGAAATTGGTGACAATTTTGAAGTGTTGTTGACAAAAAACGCTAGAGTGAAGGACACAGTGAAGTTGGAGGGCATTTCAACTGCGAATGGCCTCGAATGAACGACTGCGTTTTTATGGTTGAGCGATGTTTGTCAGAAAACACTTGAAAATTCGGGCAGAAGGCAATGGAGAGGCAAAGACATTCAGTCGATCCCGGATTTTTCAAAAGTGGCAAAATCATCTAGAAATCAATACTGAGGTGGAGTGGGGGGGAAGAGAAAAAGCTAAGAAAAAAAATTCGACCGAAAAACACTTGACAAGGAGGCGAAAAGTTACCTTGTGATACGCCTTCTGTCAAGGAAGCTCGGGGAGCCGTGTCGTCTGGGAATGGAGGGGGAACGAGATCGGGAGCCCCGCCCGCTCCAACTGCTCCGACTGCTCGACGAGGAACCTCGGCTGCGCGACCGGCTTCTAGTGTTGAACAAAACCCTTTCTAAGAACAAGGTTATTGACTTCCCTCCGTGGAGGAGAACAACTCCTACTCATACTGAGAGAAAATCTTGCGTGATTAGTCTACTACATGTAAGGATAGTGGCAATGTCTATTAGATCAAATTACGGTAAGTGCGGCAGTGAGGCGGCTGCGAGTGTTTTCCCATAAGGAATGCCCGTCAAAATCTACTTTCAATCATATTATTTGTAACAGTTAAAAGGGGATCCAAAAACAACAATGAAACACAATTCCTTCCAGGTAATTTCTGCTTTTGATCAATGAGCTATACCTACAATCAAAAATACTTAAGAGAGAAGAACGTAAATTTCTCCAGCTCATAAGTGCCAAAGTAGATAGTTTTTCAGTTAGACTGTGAAATCAAGTCAACACGTTGAATGAAGAGTGACGCAGGCAAATAGCATCCATGCAAGTGGAGGATGCTTTTCCAATATCTTTGCTTTGCCTTTAACGGCGGTGTTACTGAGTATCCACCCTCGCGGCTACAGAAATTTACGTTATGAATGAAATGAGAAATTTGATTAAACAGTTTCATCGATGATCAATATAAAATCATCGAGCACATTCATAGATATAACTCATTGACCGAATAACAAAATAAGCCACCATCAAACCACAGTTCCCATTTTACAAATACTTAGTCGAACACCTTTTTCCTCAATTTCTACTGCTGTTGAGCCAAAATTGAAGGAGATTATGGTCTTTAAGTCACCGAGAGGTTTTCACTCTCGTAATGCAGAATAAACTCGACTTTTTGGTTTAGTCTTTTCAATTGACCTTTGGAATTGAGAGAAAAGTTACCCCCTTCAAAATGTGTTGGTTTAAAGTGTGTAGAATCCAAAAATCAAATAATTTTTTTTTCTGTCTCTCCACCGTAAGCAGAATTTTTTCTAGTTTTCATAGTCCAATATAGATGAAATTTGGTATATTGGCTCTATTTGAGGTCTAGTTGTGCCCCAAAGCTTATGGTTATTGTCAGTCACGTCAAAAGCGTAAAAAATGAAGGGAAAAATTGTCAAGATGGCCAAGCTTGAAAACTTCCAATATACAGGTATTGTTTTTTTTTTTATTACTTTAAAAAAATAGTCAGGTTTTGTATTAAGAAATTTTGGACACCACCTAGAGCTCTGCGGGACCACAGTTTGCTTCCTATAAGGATAATTAATTGATGAATATATAATTACTGACTTTTAAATCAATTTATAGGATAGTGTTAAAGGTTTGGGCATGAAAGAGAACATCCAGAGCTCAGAACGATGAACTGAGAGTTGATTGTGAAATTTAATCGGGATTACATGTGACTGCCTACGACCCTCTCAAAGGTCCCTTATCCCTTTCCAATCCGTTGGTCTGGTCAGAGTAGCAGTCCCGAACCAGTTCAGAACCTAACTGGAACTGAAAAGGGGAGGGGATAGAGACGCCTGGACTCCTCCGAGCTCCTCTGAACCGTTCAGGACTGCTTCTCCGGACAAACCTCGTATTGGCGCCTTGATTCGCCGAAGTATCAATAACTGTCACAAAACTATGATTTTTAAGTTTTTTGAATAGCATATCAAGTCACTCGGTAGAGATGTAGTGCTTCCTCAAAAACCAAATTTCGAAGCACCCACAACTTAGGGATAACTATGTTTTGCTGGTAGTTACTTTCTGTCAAATAAACTAAACTGTTAACCTTGCGCGATAATTTGGCTCATCGGAACTTCAAATGGAAAAGCCGTGTTCTTTGCAGAGGGATGACTACAGGAAAACTACAAACTGTAAAATAATTTGCAGCGGTTTTTAGATCAATATTCAACTATTAGTGACCGCCTCACCTTCAACAATAAATGAGCTAATTTGGGGGTTCCTCGGCACCGAGTTCAACTTTCATCATAAAAGTCAGCTTTGGAATTTAACCTTCAAACCGATATTCTACATTGAAAATGTTCTTTTTCGACATCAAATAGCGACAGACACACCTCAATGTGACTCAAAAAAGGGGGTTAGATATATGATTACAAAACGGTACATCAAGAACATTGCAATCCAAAAAAAAAGCTCTTGTTATACGACAAGACCCTACTACAACGCTAAAAAAAAACAATTCCGTAATTTTTTTGGCAGAGTAACATTTGTTACTTTTAAGGTCAGTGTCGGAAACCATAACAAACTGTCTATAGCAACGAGGAAAGCGAAACACAAAACATCGGGTTGGTTTTGAAAAGACGGTAAAATTTATTGATCAAATAAACATAAATGACACACCATTCCATTAATTTGAAAAAAGATTTTAAACAATGGAAAAAATAAATAAAAATAACCTGACGGACTCCAAGTCTTCGTTACAAAAGGAAGCACCAAACGAAACAAAAATTACAAGTTTTATATAAAAAATGTATTTTTTGGTCAACTTAATGAGAAAAAGAAAACTCAAGAGTAAAGTTTGAAGGAAAATAAAAACAAAGAAGTAAAATTTCAATTATAACAATTTGCACCAGGATTTTTCTAAATAGATGCCTGTTGCCATAAGTGCAAGATTGAAAATGAACAGGTTTACCTTGGGAAAAATCCTTTGTACCAACAATAGGCGGACAGAGTGAAGCAAAATTAATTTTTGGTCGGGAGTTAGTGAACGAATCAAACATCATAATGGGGAACCTCAAGATGAGAAAAATTATGAGATGTTGAAGGAAATATGGCAGAGGAGAAATGTTTTTTCATCGGCCATGATATTTATTTCACGAACCACAAAATCAAAATTACATGGTATTCATTTACTTAGAATACATCAAACATGTACATAAAGGTAATAAAGGTAATTCCGAAAGGATGTGAAAAAAAACATGCTTGTGAAGATAATATTGATGGGGCGTGACACGTCATAGGCCTTTTCAAGGGTATTTTGATGAAGCGGGGTTTACAAGGTGGCCGCTAGGCGAGCTAGTTACCTGAATCGGAAACGGGGGTGATTTAGGTTCAACTTGCGATGAAATTGCACACGATTATGAGCTTGATTTTGTGACAGAGCGCAATAATTTCTCTTGGATTACTTGTAGTGAATGATGGGTGTTTTTATAGAAGCGATTCAACCAGCTATTGAAATGGTAGATGAAACTTACGCGAAGCAAATTGTGTTCAACATCTGGGTCTTGCTACTCTGCTTAGTTATAATTATTGTACAGAAACTTTCACAAATCCCCAGCTAAACTTTGAGAAACAGCCATCTCTGGTCAAATGTAATATTAATATTTCATAAGTGAAGATCGAACTGACTGGATTGATGCCGAAGTAGAGGGATTAGTAGTTGGTGCCCTTGAAGAAGGTGCAAGAATTTCTGCTGAAGCAAATTTTTGAAGATGCAACAACTCAAAGGCTGAAGAGCTGTGCTTGCAGAATGAACGTGAGTTGGTGCCAGGGCTCCAACAACTTGGAGAATATGGCTAAGAGATGTCATTTCCATCGGCCATTTTTCAAAAATCCAACTGGTACCTTGATACCGTTGAAGGAGGGGCAGTATTTCCTGCTGGAGCAAATATTTGAAGATGCAACAACTCAAAGGCTGAAGAGCTGAGCCTGCGGAATGAACATGAGTTGGTGCCAGGGCTCCAACGCTTAGGCAACAACTTGGAGAATATGGCCAAGAGATGTCATTTCCATCAGCCATTTTTCAAAAATCCAACTGGTACCTTGATACCGTTGAAGGAGGGGCAGTATTTCCTGCTGGAGCAAATATTTGAAGATGCAACAACTCAAAGGCTGAAGAGCTGAGCCTGCGGAATGAACATGAGTTGGTGCCAGGGCTCCAACGCTTAGGCAACAACTTGGAGAATATGGCTAAGAGATGTCATTTCCATCGGCCATTTTTCAAAAATCCAACTGGTACCTTGATACCGTTGAAGGAGGGGCAGTATTTCCTGCTGGAGCAAATATTTGAAGATGCAACAACTCAAAGGCTGAAGAGCTGAGCCTGCGGAATGAACATGAGTTGGTGCCAGGGCTCCAACGCTTAGGCAACAACTTGGAGAATATGGCTAAGAGATGTCATTTCCATCAGCCATTTTTCAAAAATCCAACTGGTACCTTGATACTGTTGAAGGAGGGGCAGTATTTCCTGCTGGAGCAAATATTTGAAGATGCAACAACTCAAAGGCTGAAGAGCTGAGCCTGCAGAATGAACAGGAGTTGGTGCCGCCAGGGCTCCAACGCTCAGGCAACAACTTGGAGAATATGGCTAAGAGATGTCATTTCCATCAGCCATTTTTCAAAAATCCAACTGGTACCTTGATACCGTTGAAGGAGGGGCAGTATTTCCTGCTGGAGCAAATATTTGAAGATGCAACAACTCAAAGGCTGAAGAGCTGAGCCTGCGGAATGAACATGAGTTGGTGCCAGGGCTCCAACGCTTAAGCAACAACATGGAGAATATGGCCAAGAAATGTCATTTCCATCAGCCATTTTTCAAAAATCCAACTGGTACCTTGATACCGTTGAAGGAGGGGCAGTATTTCCTGCTGGAGCAAATATTTGAAGATGCAACAACTCAAAGGCTGAAGAGCTGAGCCTGCGGAATGAACATTTGTTGGTGCCAAGGCTCCTGTGCTTAGGCAACAACTTGGCCTAACGACTTGGAGGATCTGGCTAAGAGATGTCATTTCCATCAGCCATTTTCCAAAAATCCACCTGGATACTAATCCATGGAGATGATAAGGAACCAGCCATTGGCTTCCTAAAACCATCTAGAGATTTGCCTTCCGCGTCGAAGGTATTTTCTATGTACTCCTGCATTGCTGCTATCCGATACGTTCCTAAAATATTGCAAACATTCTCTAGCAAGATCAAAATGCTCACTCCAAACATCACTTTCATCAAACAATTAGATCAATTGGGAAGAGCAATCACGGTGAACAGTTTGGATCTTACTACCATTCACCTCCTCTAAGTATCATAACCTTAGGACAAGACTTCCTATACTTAGAGTTTGGGATTTTATGGCGTTTTCCCCTTAACCTATAATGGAATAAAATCGCTTAAAATTTTATTAAATCTTCTTTTTTAGTTCAATTTTTCAGATTCTGAGTATACCAGGTTTAATCAATCAAATTGAAAATAGTCGAAAAGAAAACCGGTTTTGGAAAAGATGTACAGCACTAGCAGCTTCCTTCAACTTGAAAACGGACCAAATGTGATACGTATTTTCGAAAGATACCAGTGAGAACAACGTGAGTTGAAGAATGATTGATAGGAAGAATGTGTCTCACACTGCTAGATCACGTAAGTTTCATCACTATCTAGCTGGATACCAAACAAATAAAGAACAAGTATGGAGCCCACCATTTCTGCTGGATGCGATTCTTTAATATAACGAGTTCATTTGAATGATATTTAACGATGATCGTAACTGATTCACTAAGAAATGGTGGGAACGGATCCGCTCACAGTCTTTCAAGAGAACGAGTCAGATAATAAATGAGGAAATTAAGGGGGAAATGTAACAAAATCAAGCGTTCAGGGTACAAAAATCAACCCACCAAGCTATGAAGCTGCCTAAGTACACTATTATAAATAATTATTATTGCTAGCAAAACCTCAAAATCCATAAATAAATCCGAAACAACACAAAATATTTCTTTTCGCTAAATACCCTTGAATTTGGAGAAAGTAATCCCAAGGCATGATTAGATGCCCGTAATATTCATGAAACACGGGGAGGTTTAAAAGGTTAGGAAAAAGTGTTCTATCTTCAGGTACAAGGAGGTACCTTGGTGAAATATCAGAGTCGGATGAAGTAGATTTGGTTCAAAACCAACTCTGTTCCTGCAGTTATCTAATTTAGGGTAAAATGGCGGTTATCTTGAGGGCATTGATGTTGAACAAGGATTCTTTACTATTCGTAAGAGGGGAGGTTAGAACTCTGGAGACAGCTTTCCCCAAACCACTCACCAATGAGATCCGTCCTTCTCATGGAAAGAGAGTTAAACGCTTATCATTTTCCAAAACATTCTTGGAGGATCTATTAACTGGCAAGCAGACAGTGAATAACTGATTTTAACTCTTAACACCAAGATATTTTCGTCAATAGTCAAATCAGTACGATGATCTCAATATTTTCCAAAATTTATTATTACAAGGGAGTTCAACAGAAATTGAAGAGTATGGTTTAATAGACAACCATTCAAATCATATTATTTAGGTACTTAATGGCGACTAAAAATAATAGTCATAATTTAACTCCACTTGACATTAACAGGCTAATACCTGTAACTAGGGTCTACCAGAGGTATATTCGATATTAAGATTGAAGATACACACCTCAAGGCCTTGGTTGATATCAAATGAGGAGGCTGAAACACTTCAGTTGGGGAAAATATTCAACCAACGAAAAAAAATGGCGGTAGAATGGACTTGCCTAAAAAACGACTCAGCATAGCGACTGAGAGTTAGAATGGGAAGCATAGAACAAACCGAAATTTGTCTTCCTGATACACCTCTGATTCATAGGGTTGTTCGTATTAGAAGGGTCCCCAAATTGTCCAATAATTCCTCTAACGGAGGACAACAAGTGGAGCTGCTCTTTCACAAGGATTCACACAATTGAGGGGGAGACTATCGACTTCATCAGTACATGAATTACAGAGGGCCTGAAGTGTCACTTGAAACAGGGAAAGGAAAAGGAGGATTGTGCTGCTATAGCTAGAGGTTTACCTCGATCTCGACTTGGAGGAACCTCGGGATCTGGAGCGAGAGCGCGACCTGGTGCCCCGCCTGGAGACCGAGCTTCTTTTGGAGTCTGAGGGGCTGATGGACATCGACTTGACGGAGCGGCCTTTGGGAGACTTGGAGCTGCGCTTGGAACTCCGTGAGTGGCGGCTGCGAGATCTGTCTCTCGAGCTGCTGCTGGACCTCGACACTGACCGTCGGGAAGAGCTGAAAATTATCGAGAATTGGAATTTTTGAAGGAGCTGAGGTAATAAAAATCAGATTGTGTACAAGATGAGGTCTGGATGTGACTACGAGCTTCGTTTTCAATGTCAGGAGTGAACAAAGACATTGGTTCATGAAAGATAATTATGAACCAACACGAACTCCACTCTCCTAAGTTCTTAGGATAGATCGTCAATGAGATACAATACCTGGCATCTAGGGCGAGCCAAAGCAAATACTAACTCTAGTTCAACTGATACTACCAACAGTTCTGAGCGAACACAGTTGCATATTTAAATATCTGATATATATAGAACTCAATCGGGCTTTTAACAAACCCTATACTTGAAAAATCAATGCTACTTGACTCTTAGTTACCTGCTGGAGGAGGAACTAGACATTGAAGAGGAGGATGAGGAGGACTCTGAAGACCGCCCCCGCTTCCTTCGTCTGACTGTTGGAGAGGCAAGTGCAGACCTGTCGATGGGGGACAAGTCTTCCCGGCTGACTGGTGGCGATCTCTCTTTGTGATCGGGAGACGTTCTTCCTAGAGCAGCCGAGATGGAACGGTAGCTCTCCAGAAGTGGCGAGTCTATGTGAGTCGCTAACAGAGTCGTAGCCTCCTGGGACTTCTCTTCTGGAGGGGGTGGTAGAGCCATGGCCCTGTCTTCAGTCTCTTTGATACTTTTGGACATTTTGATTTCCTTGGCTTTGGCAGCCAGACCTGACTTGAGTTTTCTCAGAGTGTCCAACTCTTTCTGCCTTTCATCTTCTTCATTGTCTCTTTCTAGATCAGGGGCATCTTCTTCCCCACTCGAATCGTGCAGATGAACTACAGGTTTAGGCTTGATGATATCTTTGTACCGTTCAGGATATTTCTCGACTGGAGAGTAGCTGAGTGTTGACCCAGAACTGGACCGCCTCCTAGATTTCTTCCTGTCTCTACCAGACTTCCTACCACGATCACTTGAAGCAGAACGATCTCTAGAAGAAGATAGACTCCTCGAATGCCTCTTTTTTGAAGAGCTTTTGGATTTGGATGGAGGAGGACTTCTTGACTCTGACTTCCGTCTCCTTGCTGGACTCCTTGATTTCCTTTTCTTGTCTGGTGTTCGGCTTCTCTTTGAAGAATACCTCTCATCATCTTTGAACTTCCTATCTGTCCCTTTACTAGTAGACCTGTCGTGAGTTCCCCTGCTTCTAATAGACTCTAACCGACTACTGCTTGACTTTTCCCTGGAATCACGGTTTCTGTCACTTTCTTTCATCTCCTTATCTCTCAACATTTTATTCCAAGTTTTCTCCTTGATTTCTTTGAAAGCCATCAGGTCTTTGACTTTACTGTACATACTTTTGGACATCTTGGATTCCTTCTCCCTGCTAGGTGACCTCTTACGCGAACTTCTTTCCTCCCTACTAGGTGATCGTTTTCTCACAGGACTTTTGCTCGGTGATTTCTTATCTTTCTTCTTATAATCCGCCTTTCTCTCCTTGCTTCTATCTGTTGACTCATCTCTCACATCTTTACGACTACTCGATCTTTCAGATCGTCTACCTTTTGCCTTTGGAGGAGACCAATCCTTCTTGTTTTTACTTGCCGAAGACACTGGCTTCTCCCAGCTAGAGCTCCTTGACCTCTTTTTTTGCTCTGAATTTCTGTCCTTCGCCTTAGCAGGAGATGGTGACCTTGGCTTCTTCTTCTCCGAAGGGCTACGGGACGACCTCTTGTGTTTAACAGGACTAGGTCGCTCAACACGGCTCCCTCTTTTCTCAGAAGACACAGCATCAGTCTCTTTCTTCGAGCTTTTAGAAGTTTTAGTTTTCTCTGGAGACGGTGATTTGGTTTTCTTCCGAGGTTCTTTGTACTTCAAAGACTCCTTTCTTGCTTTTTTAATAGAAGGACTCCGACTCCTGGAAGAACCGGGTGAACGAGAACGACGCTTCTTGCTTTCTTTGGGCGACTTGTATCTGTCCTTTTTCTTGTCTTTGCTTTGGGGTGATTTACTTCTACTCCGATTTTTCTTGGACTTCGAACTTTTTTCTGGCTCTTCGCTAGGGCTCGACTTCCTCTTCTTCTTGTCTGAAGACTTCGACGACTTCTCCTTCCTTTTACTTGGAGGTGATTTTGCTTCAGGAGAACTGCAACATTACACAAAACAAGAATATTCATTTTTAAATATCTGAAAAACATTAGTGGGATACCTGATATAATTATTAGATGTCTAGTCTCCACAGAAAAGCGAATGAGAGGGTTGAGGCGAATTCATCTTAACAAGGTTCAATATTTTTCGTTCATATTAAACCCTCATTCAGGTCCATCAAGCACTCGAATTTTTTGAAGAAATGTAAAATAAGAACACCAAGAAAACCCTACTCATATGAACAACACAGATGTGTGTGTCAATGACCACCACAAACCAAGGTGAACCTTACTAAACAGTCTAAAAACAATATTTTTGAAAATGCATAAACATCTGAATGACGATTCTGAAAACACATTGAGTTTAAATGAAAAAACAAAAAAAATTTCAAGGAAAAATTATCGTGTTAGTTGAAGTATTCACGGGAGGGAGAGCAATTAGAGGACTACTCCAACATAAAAACCCCGGAATCCAGCAAAAACTTTGTAAAAAACAAAAGTTGAGCACCGCGAAGAAAGAATGAGATTAAGGGGAAAATAGAGGTAGTAGCTCCTCCTGTACACCACATTGGGCTCTTTAAGTTGGATTTCAGCAGACTCCCAGAAGCTTTCTTCTGTATTACAGAGATTTTAAACATAGTAGATACCTGGAATCCAGTTACGACAAGGCTTACCAACAACACAGACAAATAATACGACTTACAGAGTGTAAATTCAAGGAAAAAAGAATCGTCACTGTGACAAATGGTAATGATTCTGGCAGTCATGATAACCTAACTCTGAAGAATAAGTACGCAATTACCTGTTTAGGCCCACTTACGAGCGGGTTTTAAACTAAATTTGTGGATATTCTGAAATAGAAAACGAAAAAAACGCTTGAACTTGGGAAAAACACAGAATGAAAAGACCTCCAAATTATTATTATAAACCGTGTTCCCCTTGGTTTGTGTGAAATTCAAACCTCAATGAAATCATAGTTAGGTAATACGAGTTCTTAGGAGCTCCAATTGAAGAAGCAACAGCGCAAGAAGAGATATACATCCATACAATTTAAGAATTCAACACAATATTAGAGGCAATAGTTAGATACAAATTACGATTCCATGTGTCACTACGCTGATTTATTGTACTCCGAGATAAGAGTTGAAACGATAAGCTTCTCAGCAAGCACTGCGCCATTAGGCAGCAGCATATATTAGCATCATATTGCTAGCCCTAGTCACTATATCAAACCCATCATCATATTGGGTCTCAAAGTACCATTTTCTTGAATAATAATGTCGATGTATTACCTGGCACGCGAGCTTTCAGAGTCAGAATGCTTCCTCTTACTCCGGCTCCGCGATTTCTGTGAAAATAAGAGGAAAACATGTGTTGAGACGATCATCAAAAAACCAACGTGCTGGAGAGTCATGACACGACAAGACGGACAGAGGAGGTTTAGCTGGGTTCGCTGTCCACTTAAGCATGAACTTATATCTTTGGATGAATGAGACGTTCAAAATAAGGGGGAAATCTAGGAGGTGGTGAAAAGGGACGAAATACTAAAATTGGAGGAAAACTAAAGGGTGGCAACAACACTGAATCTAACTGAAACCTCCAAATATGCGAGATCTAGTATTTGGAGCATGTTGGGATTTTCCTTCAAATCTAACGTAGGTATCAATCATGCTCGTCAAATCAAAATTTCATACTCCTAATATGCATTATTAATATGATTTAGAGGATATTGAAGATCATGTTTAGCTTATAATGAGGGAAGATGCGTAGATTTCATCAGATGATGCTTTCTCTGCTTTAATAACGTACAGCGCATTCCTGTTACGTCATAAAAATTAACTTCCCTCGACGGGAATCTCCAAACTTTCCGACTAAACTACAAATCCTGAGTCAGGCTAGCTACCAGTGAGCCAAGGAAGTAAATGGAAAGAGGTGCTGAAGAGATAGCTGATCACAACATTCCCTATTACCTTCCTTATTCTAGCCCACATCTTGAAGTAAAATACAATAATAACCTCCCTGGATGGGAATTACTGGGGATAATATGGCTGTAAGGGTGCTGTTCAGCTGGTTGGTCAAGAAAATGGTTCTTCGCAGAAACTGACAACCTACTCAACATGGTGATTAAAATTTGGAGGATCAGGCTTTTATTCCCTTTATTTTCGCTCCTAGGAAGAAATTCAAACGGTAAACTCCATAATTTTTCACGATTTCAAAATTTCTCTTGGTGTCCACTCCATTATTTTCTTTGACTATAAAAACTGGTTACGTCATTAAAAAAAAAAAAACTGGATCAGCCGCTACAACTGCGCATGGTCCCTTCTAAGTCTAATCATCAAGCTTAAGTAGGAGGACAATCTTATCAGGGTCAAGTTGGCACCACTGAGGAGGACATGTAAAAAGGAAGGAACAACTACTGGAAGAACACACTTCATTGCCAATTGCCTTGCTGCCAACCAAAGCCATCACATCCCCTGTCTTTGAAGCTCTGTCCCCGTATTCTGATACGGTAAGCCAATAACAAAGAATGGTCAATAAAGTAGACAGTCCCTTGTTAAGCTTGGTTCACATGGGTGTGTAATGTCCGTAATCCGTAGTGTGTTATTAGATGCTATTGGCTGGAGCCAATTGAGGGGGCGGGACTGATCTTTGCGGATGTCAACTTTTGGAGCAGAGTGTATCGTTTTGAAAAATTGGATATTTTACGCATTACGGATGAACTTCGACAAACTTCGGTAAACTTCGTAACAAATTCTCGTCATTTGTTCAAAGAAAATTTATTGACTGGGTCTCTTTTATTGACAAAACAACCAGAATCATTGTTTTGGTTTGGAAACAATTCTGCGCAGAACTTACTGCGCGATTATGCGTAATCGAGTAATCATTTAGCCATGTGAATGCTCTTTTCTGCATTTTTTTTGACAGCTTTATTTATGCCCGTTATGTTACATAACATACCATATTGAAAAATTGGTACAGGATGATCACTTGTTAGAAATCATTTAAATTGTTTTAGAAATCGGTACAATTGGTTATCACTTCTAGCTTCTTAGTCAGCGTCCAAAAAGTTACAAAATATGAAGCGAGGGCGAGTCAATCGAGGCATTGGAGGGGGAGGGGATAGACCTTCTGCTGCTAGTGGTTTGAGATGCTCACAGTTAGTACGGATGAAGGTGCTGGTATGCTTCATGAGGAGTTCGATGGGAGTGAGAATGCTGAAGTCATTGTAGATGGTGTTGTTTCCGACGTAAGGTGGGGTATGGATGATACGGCGTTGCAGGGTTGCGTTTTGTTGCTGCTCGATTCTCCGGAATTCCGATTTCGAGCATGTTCCCCAAATTGGGAGTCCAAATGGGCGGATGAGGGTCAGATAAATCCTAACTTTATTGTGGATTTGAACGTTGGGGTTATCGAGTAAGGATTTCAACTGTTTAGTTCTGATTTTTAGTTTTTTGAGTAGATGTGCTATGTGGTCGTGGAAAATTAGCCGCTGATCCAAAATTAGACCGAGATAGCAATGAGAAGTGAATGAGGGAATTGGTTCGTTCAGACATAGCAAGGGGTAGTTTGTGAACACTTTTTTGTGGGTGTAAGTGCACTTTTTCTGCATTAGGCACTTTCTGCATTACGGAACATCCCCACTTCTCTTTTAGCGCATTTTGCATTACGGACTTTACACTTTTTTTTTTTTTAAATCTCCCCTCAAAGACAAAATGTCTTTTTTGACGGAGGGGCACGCCATAAAAATATATTTGAAAAAAATAATAATAATGGGGAGGACGCCCAGGACACACCCAACGCCGGCCCTAGGGATGAGGGAAGATGAGGAAGGTGGGGGTGGGAGAGAGGGATGAAAGGAAGTGCCTCTATAAAACGACCACCAGTTCAAATATGAGCCGAGCAGGACACAGGTGGTGATACCACGGAGTACGCCTACTGAGATGCCCAACTCACGCAACTCCGTGGCACTTTTCCTGCACCACACCCCGCGCCATGATAAGGTTGCAGTCATCACCCTGATGTTGTTGGGTGCCACTCCTTTTAGCTCCGACGCCGCTTGCCGTAAATCATTTCTATCATACTTTCTTATCTTAGCCCGCCAAGTCTGCTCCATGTCCAAGCTGCCATTGACAAGTTGGACATCCAGGATAATGCAAGACTGGTCGGGCTTGATGGCAACGATGTCGGGCTTCTTACCCTGGTCACTTGGCATGTGATACAATCTCTCCCTCTCAACATCCCAGCCGCTAGATGACAAAGCACCTGCTATCTGCTTGGCGACCACATCATGACGTAAAATGCGGCCCCCATGAGTCTGAGGACACTGCTGCACTACATGATACAGATGTTCATTTCCACTCCGACAGGCGCGGCAAAGGGGTAGAGTTGTCCCACGACTACCCCTCGAACACCGTACCGCAGTTGGCAGAGTTGCCATGCGGATAGCGGAATATGTGAACCCAGCTTTAGAGTAGAGAAAGATACTTAGCGACTGATCATATGAGATTAGCAACTATGCATCGGATCATCTATACAATCAGATACGAGGAAGCTATGTGCCACACCCACAAGGCAGATTTTTTTTACATACTACCCGCATCCCTGGTTCTGACTTAAAGTGTATAGAAATAGGTAGAATCATCCAACAGAAACAGTTAGAATCCGGCTTTATTTTTCAACGATGCGCAAGAGACCCTTCAGGTATTTTGGACATAAATTCAAAGAGTATCAGAACAAAATTGAAGCTGCCTCACCACCGAGCCCCATCGACACCGCTACCAAAACAAAGATAAGTATCATCCCTACATTCATTCGTCATAGTTTCCCGATATAGTTGAAGTTTTACCCCACTTAGGTCGATACATCCCCCAGAGCTTACAAATTGTTGACCCACAGTGGGATTCACTGCTCAATAGGTCAACACCACCCCAAACTGCTTATAATACCATAATTTTTTTTTTTAGTATCTTCAAATGCTATTCATTTTATGTTTTGAAAAAGTTGTTGAATGAAAAATATGTTTCAGTGCAGAATATGTTAAAAAACTGTTTTTCGGCCATAATCAAGTCAGATCACGAAAAGTATAGCACCACGTGAATCTTTGATGAAAAACAAAGAAATTTCAGGTGCCACATTCAGGGTTTACATTTTCGAAAAACGTCTACCAAGTGGGTGTGGCAGAGCTTTCTTGTATCCTTAACCCGACTGATCTAGATGATAGAGTAGTTGATCTCAAAACATACCTTGCACTACACGCATAGGGGACCGTCTACATCTCAACCCCCACAATCTCTGAATATTGATGGAAAATGTTGAAGTTATGGCTGTCACAAGGATTTCACGTTTGCCCATGCGCACAAAATACTTTCAATTTGGAGACCATGATTTTCATAGGGGGCCATCTCCACCCCAACTCGCATTGAAATCAGGTGGGGAATGAGGAAGTTATGGCTGTGGCAAGGATTTCACGTTTGAACATGCACAGCGACCACTATCAGTTCGGGGGTGTTGATTTTCATAGGGGACCATCTACACGCTAACCCGCACAATCCCTGAAAATTTCATCGAAGTCGGGTGAGAATCGTAGAAGGATGCGGCTGTGGCAAGGATTTCATGACAAACACAGAACCAAAATTGTTCAGAAAGGTCTGTGAAAGGCGGGAAGCGGATAGCCAGGGGCAAACTCCCAGCAGGAAGATTAGGTTCACCGCGCGGCCAACAGATCGCGTAGGCTTCCACAACCCAGGGAGTCAGACAGGACAGACGATGAACCGGTGGCCGCTCGAGCTAAAATCGCTGACACATCTGGCATTGAAAAGTTCGGAGACCCCAATAAAACTGCAGGGTCTCCCTTTTTGGGGGGGGGGGGGGGGGGGAACCACGAAATGAACGTGGGAAAAAGAAAATTTCTCTTCACTTGAGTATTGGCACGAAAAGAGTACGGAGGTCGGAACCATACTGAGTGTTAAAATTTCTAGTGGGTGCAGTGAATGAAATTCTAACATTGTAACCAAAAGGATTTCATTGCGTTATTAATAATATTATTAATATTACTGATACTAGCCAAATATTCTTGGCAACAGTAAAGAGGCAATAAAGGCTCCGGGGTGAAGTGATTTGGTCCGGACACCAGGACAATCCGCGTTTCGGTCATACGCATTTCCGCGCGCGTCGTTCGAATCCTACGTTGGGCGTGCGTGTTCTGCTCGAGCGAAGCCGCGTGAGTACTAATTATAAGTATTATTTTATGGTACCTACTCCTTGTAAGACCTGGGCTGGTACTAGTTATAAGGTTTAAATTTTGCCATTTATCAGTGATGCTTGGCATCACAATATCGTCCTTTGGGAGGGATTATAGTGTGCTAAAGTTCTAGGGGTCATTGATTGTTTTAAGTAGCTTCTATTGGTCTATTTGGGCCCTATTGGTTCCGGTCGGGTCTGTAGCTCGGGCCCCAAAAAGTGGTTTCTTTTTGCACTACGCCATTGAATTGTACCTACTTAAATCTGTAATAATTGAATTTAAGCAATTGTTCGCTAAACCTTGTATGTGGGCATAATAGGGTCGTGGGTGAACCGTGCAGTGTCTACCTGCGTAATTTGTATTTAATTGGTAGTAATTGAATTTAAGCAATTGTGCGCTAAACCTTGCATGTAGGCGAAATAGGGTAGTGAGCGAACCGTATAGTGTAGTCATTAATAAAGAGGGGTATTTCTATCGGGTTAAAAGGGTCGGGATTTGTTACTCCCTGAATAAAGGCATTCTTTGGACACCTGGTGTGGTTTCTTACTATCTCCCCCTTGCCCCGTCCGGTCACAAGGTCTGAAACGAAAAACGCGAGTGGACATTTTGATTTTGAAGAACATTTTTTCAACCTTGAAAAGTGAAAACAAAGCTTCCGCTACCTAAGTAGACTCGGAAGCAAAAAAAAGTCACTTTCATGAAATTTTGCGTAGAATTCGAATCAGCAATAAAAACTCGGGGTTTCCGTCACAAAAATCAAGTTGATGCGCAAAACGCGCGTGCACGATGCTAGAAACGTGATATTCGAATTTCTCGTGAAAATTACGAGGAATAAAGTAATATCTAGTAGAGATGGGCGGTATTTAACGTAACAGTTCAAAATAACCTATTACAGGGTTTTGTCAATTCCGCTTGGAACCTGTTACCAAAATAATCCTGTTACTAAATAACGTTCCAGGGAAGGCTCCAAAATGTGTGGAGCCAGAACAATAGCTTGGGTTTTTTAATTGAAAAAGAGTGAAAATACACTAACATGTAAATGTATCGGGAATAACTTGATAGAAACCCCAACTTAGGTAGGAAACGAAAACTAGAGATCAACGGAATGATACTTCGGAATAGAATAATAACATAACATGATAAATAAACGAACGCAGGTAGGAAACGAAAAGTAGAAATCGTAGAAACGATACTTTGGAATGGTATGTCAGAATGAGCTTCTGAGAAGGTCCGTGAGATTACCTATTAATAAATAACAGGTTATTGGAACCTATTACCCACCCAGAGCGGTAATGGTGGAACCAGGGGCGGCTGCTGATAGGAGCATAGGCGCATGTGCACCCCCAGCCAATTAAAAAAGAAAAAAAAATCAAAGTTAGTTTCTCTGGGTTTGAAGAGTAAGTTGGCTAGTGACAGAACACACGATCGTAGGCTCTGTGCTAGTTGAATCTACGCGCGAAAACAGTGGCGGGGAGATCCCTCTTTTCCGACCAATCAGCGGCGGTTCGCGCAAATCCAGTTTTATGCGCCTTTCTTGACTAGAGTCACGTGATTAGATGGAGGTGTGCTCGTGAGATTGACCAACCAGAGAGCACGAAATGTGACCTTGGGGAGCAGCACGGGGGCTGTGCACCTCGGGTGTGTGAGTGAGTGAATTTCCAATTTTATTATTTTGCTTTCCTGGCTCACTGGTTTCCCGGTTTCCTTATCGTAAACAAACAGAACTGATAAGGACATTTCCCGTTTTTCGTTTTCGGTCCACCGTTTTGTTCAAAGTATTGTGATTATTTAGGAGTGTTGTAGGTAATATGAATAATTCGGTGCATTACATTAACGTAAACTATTCGTGTTTGTCGGTCGTGGAAAAGTGCAACATTCCAGAAACTGGCCGCCCCTTGCCGTCTCTACCTGGATTCCAGCAGACGTTGGAATTTAAAAACCGTGCAGACTCGTACCGTAAGTTTTAATGTCGACTATTATAAGAAGGTAGATTGGCTTTGTGGTTGTGAAGTGACTAACTGACAATTTTGCCTATTTTGTTCCACCAACCGAAATGAGGCTTGGGTTAAAGACGGCATAAGTGATCTCCCATAAAAAACGCATTGGCTGTCTCCCGTAAAAACGCTCTGGTAGATTTGCGTATATTGGGTCGTCAAAATATAATGCAACAACTCGAGAGTGCGCATCATCTCAATCTGATGCAAAAAACCAAAACGGTTAACAAAAATAGGTTCTCCTACATTCTGTCTCGAATCATCGTTAATTTTTCTTCCGAGTTGGACGATGTTTTGGATCGTCACGGGCAAATACACATTTCAGCTTTGCAGTAAGATGGATGCATTTCTTGGGTTTAGACCTTTGATGATTAACCATTTCAGAATTTCTGTTAACCACTGGAGAACATTATTTTTCGTGTCTATTGCACATACGTATTTAGTACCGTTTGCAATTTTAAGATGGAAAAGTTACCATGATTTATCCCATTTACATATCGTTGAAATTTCTATTTGGCACCTATTCTGTCCCTTCTCCATAGCTTCTCCTGATCTCCGTGCACCCCCTGAGTTCAGGGCAGGAGCCGCCACTGGGTGGAACCTGATACGCAAATGTAACCGTTTCAGGCTCGGCCACACAGAACGCGGGCTGACCGCGCGGACAGGTTCGCCCGACTCCCGCGGACTCTGTAACAAGGCATTTCGCATTGCCCCTGCCACACAGAGCGCGGACTGCCGCGGCGGGCAACTTCTGTCCGCGCCAGGGCGCGGGCAGGTTGTAATTTTTTACAGAGTCCGCGGCGGGCAACTTCAAATTCTGCACTATAATTGAGATTGTTCCATATTTTCCTCAAAATATAATCAATGTGTTTATGTTAATGTTATAGGTTAAATGACTTTTCCTACTTTTTTCTCAAAATATTATTTATTAATTTTTGGTTTTTATTAATTTTTGAGAAAACTAATATTTCAAAAGGTTTCAAATTGATGCTGATTGCCTACATTTCAATCAAATTCCTCTCTCTTACTTTTTTTCTAAAATTAATAGTTATGCTATTGAACCATTTCGAGCACAACGAAAATTTCACTTTTTGGGAGGAAAAAATTTATCTATTTTTGGATATTGTTGTATCTCCGTAATTAGGTACCTATTCAACCTACAGAGCTCGAGTTGGTCGCAAACTGTTGCAAATTTAACCTAATTTAAACCTTACCGGACATAAATTATTGAAATTATCACAGTTTGGAAGTACTTGCCTAATTGTTAGAAAAGTACTAGAATTTCACGGGTTTTTAATGCATTTCGTCAGTAGCACAAGGTTTTCGGGGTTGCAAAATTGGGAATAAACATAGGAGACCTAACATCATAAAAAATAGTAGATACCCCCGCGTTTTATTTACAAAAAAAAAAAAAAAAAAAAAAAAAATACCGCGTTAAATTTACTGGGCTATTGCTTCGTTGTCTGTCATTAATAAATAATGACAGATAATATAAGAGTTCGAGAAAAAATTCCGAACAGAAGACAGGGTTCGAAAGTCACGACTTCTGGGTTCGAAAGTCACTGCGAACTCGACATGATCGATGAACACTGAGAAAATTAACACTGGTCCGCCGCGGCTGTCCGCGTTCTGTGTGGCAGGGGTTGTCCGCGGCGGACTGCTGTCGGTTCGCGAGCGAACTGTCCGCGCGGTCAGCCCGCGTTCTGTGTGGCCGAGCCTTTCGCCCATCTCTAATATCTAGGAGCGAAAATAACGGAAATAAATTACTGACCTTATAAATCTTAAACACTTACGAGTAGGGAAATCCAGGGACTAACAAACAGAAGAAGGGACTAGGAACACAATTTGACAGATTGATAAATTACAAGTCATCATACTTAATGACGCCTAATTAACAATATCAATCCTACCAACGTGAGCCAGTCTATAAATTGTACTACATTATTTCGAAAAAAAAGGCTTGCAGCAGGCCTCGACTGATGAAGAATATAAATACAAAACCAGCTGCAGGTTACACCTTTCTTTCCTTCAATTTTCTTAACTATCGGTTGATCAGTTCTATCAAACATAATATCTATCGGTAATAACTTGTTACTTACACGGTTATTTATCGGGTACAAATAAATCTGAAAAACGCATTAATAATTGTCAATAAAGGAAAAGTGTCGTTTGGCGTCTATGACCCTCCTAGCGAAGTTCATCCTAAAGCTTCACTAGGTTTGGGCAAGGCTTGTCTAAAACACACAAAAATGAAGCTTTCAACTAGCATTTACCCAAAACCACTCTCATTCCTAACTACGGGTGCTTTCGCGGCCCTAATTTTCACATATTCGCATACACACTAATAGAGGACACGGAAGAAAAACTCGCAAGGAAATGAGAGAAATGCAACGATCGTTGGTATCCAATTTGGGGTTTTGTCATCACATCAAATGCAACCACAGAAAACAGAAAAAAACGAATTGGTGCCAAAGTATAAAATTGAAAATGTAGACATACTTACTATTGCATCTCATTCCACTGGGAAAACGTCCACACTAAAGGCTAGCAATATTTATAAGAAGAGAACGATAATTTGGCTTTTAGTAAACTTTGAAGTAAAACTTTCGAGTCTCCATGTTCTACACAATAAAATATTCAAAGCGTAGCATCAGACAAAGATCAAAATGCCGATTTTGAATAGATTACCGGATAAAACGCAGAACTAAAGTTTGGAGCAGCAGGTAAAATTATGGAAAAAGAAGATTTGAAGTTTGAAAAAAAAACTATTGAAGTTTTTTGAAAAATCGAAATAAATTAAAACGGAGTTGACACAGTGCGTTAATCAAAGTAAATCTACTAGCCTTTGAGAGGACTGACTAGGTCAAACCGTATAATGTCAAGTTTGAACTACAAGAAAGAACCTAAACTAAGAAATTAGGGTGAAAAATCTCAACACAGGTGCGGTATAGGAGGTGCAATGTAGGGATTTGATGACACATGGTTGCAAATAATATCGCTGAAAATAATTTCAACGAAATGAAAGAAAATAACCGTGGAAATTCAAAAAGTTTCCCCGTTGAGAGCAGTGGAATAACGAGGTTAGAAATTGGATTTGATTGATAAGAACTCGTAAGCAAGATGAGTAAGTCAGGCACGGTATTCTAGCAGAAAAACTATGAAAATAAACACCCACACAGAAAAAAAGCAAGTTCATAGTTCTTTTCTTCCACTAAACTTGTGCGAAACTCTTCATTAACACTTCTTGAACAGGGTAGGTCAGTAAGGGTTCTGATGTAGTTGAAGACAATGCTGCTGAGTCGGAGTTCTAGATATTATTGCTATCTGAGAAGAAAAGGAGCCAAACAAAATGGTGGGTACCCGTAGGGAGAGCGAAATAAAATGTTAATTGCTTAAACGAAAAGAAAATGCAATTGAAAACAGTGGCTAAACAGCAGGGAGTCCAGTCTTCGCTTCAGGATAAACAGTACAGCGCGTTGTAGACGGACAAACCTTTCAGTGGCTCACCATGATCCCTCTAGTATCCGATGACCTGGATCTGTCCCAAACGCAATTCAAGACACCCTTACCATGCTTTAAGCCAAACCAGTTTCAGGCTTCATGGGATGGATGAGGTGTAGATAGAGATGAACAAGATCCACGCTCTGAATTCCAAGCCCGGGGATACAGTTAAGCAGCGTAGTAGCAAGCTAGGCCAAGCAGGCATACAAGGGGACCGCAGTGGAGCCAATCATAAGGGAAGGAGCATTTGGAGAGGAAGATGTCTGCCGAGCTGGTGTAGTTGCCGACATAAAGAGTTGGCAATGGTAAGGTAAGGGAAACAACCATTTCAGGTTGGATTTTCGTCCGACTGCCATTCCTGGCGTTGCGGAAGTCATCAGCTATCTTCCAAAGGGAAGATCAGAATTTGTTCTGATGATTTCGCTCACAGCTTCCCATTGCCTCACCACCATGGGTAATGACGAGGGGGGGGGGGGGATGAGAGCCATGGCTGCCAAAAAACGCACGCTGCAGACGATGAGCTTTGAACACACAATCCCCGCAGAGGTCAGTATGAGTCGGCAATGGTGTGTGGGATTTGGGCGTATTTGTATGATCCCCGCATTAGCGCCTCTTCCTACAGCTCTAGCGAATAGCAGCCAAAGCTGCAAGGCAAAACATCAGAAATATGATGCTGCAGCGGAAGATCTCCTTGGTTCCTTTTCATCTCTATATCACTTGCGAAGGAATTTGGATTGTCCACAGTGGTTGACTGATTACCTGGCTGACAAGTGGGATTAACCTCGATCCATCATCAGGACATAACTACAATAGGCTACTGTGAGAGTAGTCTCCCTTAGGCTCCCATAGAGGACCTCCAAGCAGACCCCACTACCTTTCCGAGAGGGGGTTGAGGTGGTTTCAAAAATTCACAGTGTTAAAAAAAATTCAATATGGATCAAAAACACCCTTGATGCTGCCTTCACTCTGCAAGTTGCGTCCAATACCGTGATGTGTATACATTGGAACCAGACTTGACCTTTACCAGACCAGGTGCTCACTACCAAGTTTTCAGTCATGAAGTTTATGACGGACAATACAGGACCAATATTGTTCATACTCAATCGCAATTACTCTCCAGCCAAGGCTCGTGGGAGTGACTGGCTACAGCCGCCAACCCCCATGAACTACCTTAATCCCTGAACTCTCTGAGCACAATGATACGATTTCAGGTGTAGGGATTCTGAAACAACTGTTTACACTCATTCGAATCCCCCTCCCCCCAACTCAAGGGGCAGGGCCCAAGCAGTAGCCCTCAACTCTCAAAAAGTATCTGAATCCACATAGGAATCTTTGAATGTACAGAAAAGAATGGAGTATGAGCTAAACCATCTTCAGGGTTTTCAGATACAATTTAGTGCAACTGGCTAGGAAGTGAATCTATGGCAGGTCAACTCCAGTCATATCAGGATGATACACCAACTCCCTCTACTTCCCTTTACAATACTCTCCAACCTCATTCTGACTAACCACCAATAGAATGCAAGATTTCTACTGTCAATTCACTGAGAGCTTAAACTGATTCAAGTCCAAGACTAAAAATGTTTCTCCCAGTTTTCGTGGAAGAAGAGACATACGGATTGGGTGGAGGTTCTATCAGGGTTCTCTTCACTCACCGGGTCCTTAGCATCGCCTTTCCCATTCAACTTCTTCTTCTTTGACTTTTTCTTCTCACCATCGCTGCTTTCAGCGCTGCAACAAAATATGGATCTTTGTTAACCTTTAAGTACATTTAAAACCATCTCTTTACGAAATACTGTATCAAAATATGTAAGTCAAGTTAGTTGGGTAGAAAAAGCATCATACAATTTCAAGTTAGACTGAAAATGCCTAGTAATGACATCTTGACAACATCAAATACGTGAAAACAACGAAAGAATTTTTTTAAATATGTTTTTCTTCCCAAATAGCTAGACATTTACAACGTGGAGGTTAATTAAGAAAATGAATACTGATGGTATTCTATGAACAATATTAGGAGTGAGGAAGTGGAGACCTCGCGCTAATTTGTTAGTCCAACTAGTTTCACTCTGTTGTTACAGGCTCATCAGGGGCGCTTCAAACAAAAAGCAGAGCATCCATGGATGTTTTACAATGAGAGATGAGATATCCATGTCGTGACAGGATGAAATAAACACTTCCAGTATCCACGAACGGGGCTTCATAGTTTTCCTGATTTTGTTGAGTTTACTCAGAACTAGCATCCATGGCGTTCTTCGGAGAAGCTGGATACTTTTGTGCTAAACCTGATACAATAATTGCTTACATTTGGATTATGAACTGAAAGTTGGAGCAGAAGGTTATGAAAATCAAGTCTGAAGAATTATGAAAGTTAATTTCACAGACCCATGAGAATTTCTCATAATGATTACACGGGGTTTTTAGATTGTCCAGAGGCGTTACTTTTGGGGAAGATGTAAAGTAACATTTGGCTATTTTTGTTCTCTACTTGTGAGCAATGATTGACAACAGTAGAGCTCCTGCCGCTTTTTGTTTAATGCACAGGATTTATATGGATTTTGGGAATCTAAGGAGGTTCGAGTTTCGGTAGTGTTGTTGTATTAAAAATAAAAGTTGCTTGAAGTCGGAATCTTTCAAAGGAAATGCCTACGGCAGTATTCAAGCGTTCTGAACACTACGCTACCTACAACCAGATAAGGATTGAAGCTCATTGAAGCTTATTTAGGTATGTTGAATACGGACAGTTGATTTTACTGAATTTTAAACAAAGCATTGCACGAAACGTCCTCCTGATGAGCCTGCAATAATTATAACCTCACTCTTTAATAAAATTCAAGCTTCGAGTTATTGAATCTTCCGAGAATACATGGATGGTGGATTGAGTACCAAGAAAAAATGAACGTCTGAAATAGGTACCTTCAGAAGAACCTGTTAGAATTCCTGAAAATAAAAACTATCCTCTTTAAATGCCGCACTATTTGACTTCAACTGAAGATCAATAAATCTTTATACAGCCACACAATAGAAAAATAGATACCTACCTAAATAAGAAGAATATTTTCCCTAATATACAAACTTCATCTACACTTGGCGCAGATCGATATTTACTGGTAAATCTAATAATTCTCCAGCTCACAATACGATTTTTTTAGAACACGGAAAACGATACGGTTTAGGGGAGAATATGAAACTTACGGTAGGGCTAGAACCACATAGCGATATCTTACTTGAGGGCTGAAAATAAGGTAATATTTGTGTAAGACGTCATGTGGCAACAAGAGTTAACAAATCATTTTGATAAACACTACTAGGAACGTGACCATGAGGCCTATGACGTTTTCAACTGCCGCATTATGAACAACACTTAAATACATTGGGGTAGGTACTGAATTTTGATGAGCGATTTTACCCATTTGAGAGATCATCGTTGATTTATATCATATTGGTATGTTTGGCAAAGTAGGATAGCTCTGTAGTAACAGTGGGACCAGCTCTTTGGTGACCGCAGTTATCAACAACCTACAACTATGGCTGATATTTTGACTTATTGACTTGATAATGATGGGCAGCAATATGAGAAATTCAACTTTGGATCTAAGCTAACTTTTCGAATGCTACAAGGGGGAACACAAAAATAACGAGACTTCCACTGCGATAGTGAACATGTACCCTCTAAATGCCTCTGCCTCCATGACTGCGACCTGGTAAGGCATCTGAGGATAGTAGGGATACTAGAGTACCGTGGGTTGGAGGGGAGCCCTGGACTAACTGACACATCGACTCAGGACAGTGTCAACCCCCCCCCCCGTCCTCCAAGGTTGTGGTTGAGCATACTCTGCTTCATGGGCTTGGACTATGGAGGCTGTAGAGGGGAGAGGAGGCGTTCTCATGGGAATTTCCCCCTGTTAATCTTCTTAGAATTCAGGTACCAATCTGTCTAGTTGGTAGATCTATGGCTAGATGGCTCTGCCTGACCTGTGGTGCTCTGCAAACAGGTATCTATTGGGGGAAGATAATCCGACCACGCCACCTGGGACTCGAGAGAGGTGAGTTCCTTCCACTCCCCACTGGCCACACCAGGGAACTGCCAGGTTCTTCCACCTACTTGCTGGTGGAGGGGGTTGTGTAATCCTGAACGGATCAGCTCACTTTTAAACAATAGAACACTTTGGCTGCAAAAATTCTCTACTATTATGAGAGGGTAGCCTGCTGTGGTGCACTGTTTGACGGTAGTGATTGCACGGCTGAAAGTGCAAAGGAGGAGGTACTCTTTTCGGTATGTCATGGGACGACAATTTTTTATGTCTTAAGAGTGAAAGGTGTTTTTTCCACTTGGCACAAACGTTCCTTCTTGGGAAATCGTCCGAAGAAAAATTGCCTAGAAGGATGATGCGTTGCATTGAGTAGGGCTTGGGTTTTAGTAGTTTTAACGATTCAAAAAAAGGTGAAACGTCAATTGATGACCAGCCTCGACCCCTACTACGACGCCCTTCTACTCAAGGTCTGACGACAATGTTGAAAAACTCAACTAAGATAACACCGAGTTTGTTCCTCCTGGTCAAACTGTGAACCAACATTTTTTCTTGGAGGTTTTGAAGAGCTTAAGGGAACAAATAAGGGAACATCAGGAACAAATCTTTAATGCTCTGGTGACTGGTTCTTCCACTATGACAACGCATCTGCTTACACCACTCTGCACGTAAAGAAGTTTTTGGTCAAAAATCCCCCATTGTTCACCCACCTTTTTCACCCGACCTGACAACGTGGTTGTGTGGAAGAGGAAAAACAAAAATCGCAAATGTTTAAAATGATTCAAATCAAGTGAATTTAAAAATTGCTATGGAGTGAAAATGTTGCAATATAAAAAAGTTATAACAAAAGTACCTGTTATTTTTAGGTTCCCTCTTATCTGCAGTTTTCCAGTTAGTTTTAAATCAACCCATGATACATGAAGAATTTTATTTTTTTTAAACTGCCCACGAGAATATTGGCGAGTAAAATATCTGGAAGTTGGTTCGAAGGAGGAAAACAATTAATATAACAAAGACTTAAAACGAAGATTTACGAAGGGTATTAGTTTACGTGGGGCCCAGTGGCCATCATATTTCGTATTAAAATAAGAAGAGAAACCACTGTTTCAAACACAGCACTTACCAGTTAAATAAGGAGGATGGCTCGTACATGCAAATTCTAAGTTGCAGAGACGCCTTTTAGGCGTGTAGAAGCTTGAAGGACATTCTGTAGTATTTACCTGCCTAATGCAATGTGATATACTTGAACGATTAGTGCAACTTCATAATTACAACTTTCATTAGGTACTTAACTTGAAGAGAAACGTTTTGGGACTCAGACGAGAACGCATGTTTTAATGAATCCGAACTGTTTCAGAATGAACTGAATTTGATAGTAGACGAACTTAACCATGGATTGTGGCCAACATATTTTCAACAAGGGATCAAAAAAGAAAAATTTATAGTGATTATATAGGTACCTAGAGTAACTTTTAAAATATCAGCTTCCAAGGTTGACTATTGAAGAAAATCCATGCTAAATGTGGAAACTCATCAATCATGAATCCATGATATTATTTAGGGTAACTGAGGTCGTTTTCATTCGCTATTGCATTAGAGAGTTTCTGCTGCCAAAATTTGACGGGCCCCGTTAAGCCGCGTCCACACATGCAACATCCGGCCACTCTGAACCTTTTGCCGATCCTTGCTCCGAACCTAGCTCTCTCTTCTGCCCCGAACATCGCAGCAATTTGAACCTGGCTCCACTCAAACAAGTCGCACCACACTACGAACATTTCTTTGATACAACATGAAAAACCGCCAACAGAGCGATCAGATTGTGCTCCAATCCTCATTCCTTTGAAGTTTTGCCAGCTCGAACATGCCAGAGGATTGGAGAAGCCAAATGTTGCAAGTATGGAAGCTGCTTTAGGAGGAGACTAGCGCGAGCAACCGAGGATGCTACCCTTTTGAATGAGGAGGCCCGTTAACTATGGACATAGGCGGTGGGAGGCGCTCGTGTGTGGGGGGGGGGGGGGGGGCTTTAGAAACCCCACCCAGTTCCTAACGGGTCATGGATACCTAAAGGCTTTTCTTGTTTAGACTGGAAACACTGCAGAACGAAAGTGTCTGCACTGTCATGATGGAGACGACGACGTGCATCACCTTTCTTTGACTGCCCACAGTGCCAAAGATTGAAAAGAGGCTGAAGAAATAGGAGAGTTGGAGCCAGAAACGATTAAAGCAAAGATGGAGGAACTTACACAATCAAGTGTTGTTTAGCAGTTCCAATCCTGGATATAGCAACTATTGCTCTAAAATGAAATTTTTATAATCTCGTAAATCTTTCACAGGAATTTATCGTAACAACTCCCTTTTTTAAATTTTGTGATCAAGACCGAAGGAGCCACAAGTGGCTCTGCAAGGAGACCTAAGAATACGAACCTGGTGCAGCAGGGTATTCCAACACTTTCAGTCAAAGGAGATGACCATACCTTTCATCTTCAGAAGCAGATGAACTATCTGCTGAAGCGCTGGAGGAGCTGGGAGTAGACACGGGCCGCCGTTTCCTCTTTTTCTTTTTCTTAGACTTGTCTTTCCCGGTCCGTTTCTTCCCTCGAGACGACTCGCTCCTGGACAGCACAAGAATAAAGCCGAAAAACCGGCAAATTTCAATAACAAAAACGTACGTAATTTCAGCGCTAGAATGAAGTTTTTGGGAGAAATTCTCCACAAACTGTAAAAGTTTTTGCTACACACAAAATCCAAGAATAGACCTGAAATATACCCTTTCGATCGGAAATAACCCAGTTATCACAAATTTTGAAAGCCATACCAGTAAACAAGAACAAAATGCACCCTAGACGAAAATGTCAACTGAAACAGAGGGAAACGCCTAGCCACACAACATTCAACACACCACTCTACGCCCTGCATCATGGAGAAAGTTGAAAAAGACAACTGAAAAAAAGATTGCCACGTCACACAAGAAATTAAAAGGCACTTTTTAGTCAGTTACAGGGAGAAAAAAATCTAAAAAGATAATCAAAAGTGTTATCTGTTACGAAAATTCGTGATAATACTTACAACAACAAAAGTCAGGAGAGGGCGCTCTTGTGCAAAAAAATGATCCATCGTTAATATAGCTCATTGATAAATCGTTTAAATTCATCTTTTTTTAAGGAAAAACGAAAAATATAAGCAGCAAAAAAATGGTGTTTTGTCATACAAAAATACCCCAGTTTGCAGTTGAGGAAAAAAGAAAAGGCACTGCACTATTAAGAAAAAAATTCTTGGATCATAATGACACATACACAAATAAAGTTACAATCACAAGCGGATTGAAGATATGAGGAGTAATTCATGATGAGTTCGATGTGACCACAAGGACTTCGAAAAAGTAGAAATTACGCCAAACAAAACGTTCCAGACAAAGAACTTTACGTCATCTTCAGGATGCAATCTCTAGCCAAATGGTTTGTGATAGTGTCAAATTCCATACTTTGATTCGAGATGTTTGGTTCGAAACCTGTCCACAGCTTTCCCAGGATAGTGAGGAAGTACGATCAGAGATGGAAGCTGACAACCCAATTTGGAAAGTTGACTTTGAGCAGTTGGAAGGATTCAATGAGCTGAACTCTTCACTATTGCACAGGTCACATGCGTTGTCAATTCGAGCAGAAGGTCGACGAACATAAACCTCATTATTACCTTAGGCCATTATAAATTGGCATTATTTGGGAAATGTAGTGATTCGAAATACCTCAAGTGGTAGTTATCTGACTGTATCATACAACGATCTGAGATGCGTGGTTCGAATCCTATCCACAACTTTCCCCGTGTACTTCAAGGGTGACGAGTCAGTAGGAACAGCGATAGATGCTGATAACACAATTTGTAAAGTCGACTTCGAACAGAAGGAAGGATTCCATGAGCTGTTCATTTGTCACAGGTCGAATGAACAGGTTTTGGTCCGTATATCTAAATAGTTCCCTCCTGTATGTAGCAGACTGGGAACGAGCTCAGTAGGAGTCAATTTCCTGTGATCTCTTCACATTATTAAATATTTTGCGGTTTCCCTTGATAACCCAAAATCCATTTTCATTTCATTTAGGACCTATGTAGGTGTACATGATAAAAGAAACAATCTAAAACACTCTCCGATTCGTTATTGGAATGTATTCATATCGGAATGTATTTAGTTAATTAATAACTTTAAATTATATTTATTCATATTTGAACGAGCTGGTTATTCCTTCAGAATATTCCCAACTCTATTTCATCGTAACAAGCTTTTCAAATCCACGCACCGCTCACAATTTTTTTAATTAATAAAAAAAACTGCAAATAAAACCGGATTTGATCACAGTTCTTTTCATATTCAATGTTATTCTAAGATTCATAATCCTATTCTTATTCATGACCAGCATTTAGCTGCCGATATACTACATCGTTGACAGATTTCAATTCCAGGTTTCAAATAAAACTGACTTTACTTGACTTTTTTCACAGATGTAAAACGCTCAGGCGAGATAACGGTCACAGCAACCAACATACACACAAACAACTCTCGGATCGCCAGCCCCGTAAGGAATCTTATTTAATTGGAACGACTTAACACGTTCAGACCGGCTGCTTCCACCCTGGATCCACGCGAAACCTTCGCCTGGTACGGCTGCTTCCACGGTGGAGTCATGAACTCATGATTCGGTGGATCCATGAATATTTTTCGAAACGCTATGGATAGTTCATTTTTCCCCCAACAGGGCTCTTTTTGGTCTCAATCGCTTCGGTATGAACCCACCTTACCGTCCCAACCTTTCGGTTTCGGATATCAGTGCATGTTATCACGCAAAATGCCAGCTTCTCATCAGTGCGACTGTTTTGCTGTGAAGTTCCAAAATTTTCCTAGGTCCTGGGGACAGTCTGGGTTTTGAGCCCCGGTCTGAAGGTGTAAAGTAAAGTAAACAATCATTTCAAGTTGAATTTTCGTCATCAGCTGTCTTCCAAAGGGAAGATCAGAATTCTCATGGATCCCATTGCCTCACCGCCATGGGTTGGGACGAAGGGGGCGGCGAACCTCAAATGCCCGAAAACACGCCCGGTGACCGAGACTCGAACTCACTATCTCTCCCGCAGAGTCCTTATCTCGGCCCCGAAACGCGTCGGCGAACGATCACTGCAGCCGGAATCCCCAACATTGGAACAATTATTTCATAGAAGAAACACAGAATATTACCCACCTCTCAGAGTAAAAAAGAACAGGTAGAAATGGTAACCTGCACCTCTCGAACCAACAATTTCACGATTAAAAACTGAGTGGAATTTTCATATCATGGTTGAGGAAAACAAGACTTACAATCAAAAATTTCATTCCAGAACAACGAAAGAACTTGTCAGGAAGAAATGCTAATGTATAGTATCGGTCTTAGTGATGGTGCTTTTATGATGTACCGGACACCATTTCAGGACATCATTATGGCTGCAAACGCTTCTAAAGCAGTTAAACCAAACCTTCAATCTTAGAAGTTTTGCTGAAGCCGAAAAATCTTAGACTATGATTTTACTGGCCATTTGAATTGTGCTATGCTAACTCACGATTTTCCTTAGTCTCACACGAAGAGAAAAATTATGTCAGCAATGGATATTACAAGCCACTTTCTTCCTCTTAGATTGCTACAGTATCCATGAAATCACGGCCCTAGGAATCTCAAGAGAGGAAGGCAGCTTTTACTAGCCATCTCTGACGTCACGCCTTCCCAGCCTTATCTGATCCTGACTTTCCTAGTCAGGACAACAAGAACAAACTTCACTTGAGCCAGATGAGATGAGTTCAAGTCTTGGCAACACTCGAATCCAAAACATAGATCAAACTTTCAATCCTGAAGATGTTGTCACAACATGAGTCTGAAACGTTGTTAGGAGTGTATCGTAAGTTATGTCCCTTGGTAGTTGCATCGACCACATCGTGAATACATAGCGTCTACGAACCATAAAGATTAAGATGCATAAAATATAAAAAAGAACCTTAGTTGTATCGGGAATGGATTCCCGGTATCCATCAGATTCGTCCTGGAAAAACAAAAGTTGGAAGAGAAAAATACAAAAATTGGCTGGGCTTCCCAAATGGCTACTTCGGGAAAAAATATATTCAAATTTGGTACCGTGCTGAATTTTCAACTCAGAGCACGGTTCTTACCTGCGGCTTTGTCGTAAGGCAAAATTCCTTTAAAGTGAACTACGTGAAACAGAAAATTGGAGGTATTACACTTCCTGCGAAAACTAATCTACGAGAAAAGAAAAGAAGCAACCGGCTGGTTTTCGTTTTTAAAAAAGTGACATGTTGAAGGGGGAGGGGGAAATACGGTACCTGTCTTTTTTGTGTTTCTTGGCCTTGCGTTTTTTGTCTTTCTTCGAGTCTGTTGGAGGAGCAGCTTGCCTGTAAAATATTTATGACGAAATTTAATAGGTAAAACATCAGACATTTTCAATACTGTAAGATGAATGTTAGGTTCAAGTATCGAGTAACAATGAGAATGGATACTCGAGATTGAAACGATCGAAATCTCAATTTATAGTTTGGGTGATGTCATGTAGAAGATCTCAAATATCTATGTTTTATCAAAGGAATATTGTATTACTGAAGAACCTGCCGTTTCAAAAAGAACGCGTTTTGGAATTCATTTTCTCTTGTTGAAGAATTGTTCGTAGTTGAAGTAAAGAAGCAAGGCACGAGTGAGAGTAGATACGTAACGAAGAGATGATGGGGTATTTTGGTGGGTCGGAAATTCAGGTTTTTGACCTCAAATTTGGATTCAGCACCACTGGAAACCTATATACTCCAACTTTTTGCCTATTGATACTATAACATGTGGTAGAAAAATTAAATAAAGAGATCACACGTTTGAAAAAAAGGCGGACCTCCATGAACATACACGCACTACGCTGCGGGCGTGTGTGTGTAGTATTTTGTAGTATCCAAGGTCACGAGGCGTTAAAGACCGCACAGGATTAGTGGAAAGTTTCGATCCAAGGTTAGCAAGTTAATACGTCACAAGTTACTCACATCTTCAACTTTCATTAGCTTCCCTAATTTCTTCTAAACATTTTCTCGATGATCAGACCCAATAGGGTATTTCAGTCAATTAAAAAAAAATTTTTTCAAAAGAGTATGGCTCAGGAATAACGATAATCGGGTCTGTTCATCGAGAAAATGTTTTTAAAAAATCAAAGAAGCTAACAAAAATTGAAGATTTGAACGGTGTGACGTAGCTAGCCAACTGTCTTTGATAAAAGTATCCATGAACAGAGAAGAGATGAAACCCTTGGAGGACCTCTTGGATACTACAAAATACTACTCACACACGCACACGGCGTGGGGGGTTAATTTTTTTTCTTGGTCGATTCCAAAGATCATTATTGAAAATAATAAACCAAAAGATGAAAAAAAGAAAATCAAATATACCTACTCATATATATCATCCCTTTAGCAATTTTGTCTTAATTTATCTTCGAAATTCCTGACCGATTTATTGTGGTCAGACAGTTCTAGGCTTTCATTGTAAATCCGATTTATCAAATAATACAGTCTTGTTTTTTGGAATCTGAAGCAGTCTACTTGTATTTCGTGTGTCTCTGAGGTAGTCACTTGAAAAAACCGGGAGACGATTTCTTTCCCCAAAATCAAAATCCTGACTAGAATTTACAACTTACTGTTCAGGGGAAGGCGATGGAGTCCGGACGAGGGGATACTTTTTGGGGTCATTCTGAGGCTCGTTGCCGTTCCTGTCGTCAAAATGGTCAGTGATCCCGAAGGCTTCTCTCAACCGAGCATTTTTTTCCTGCTGAGCCGCTGCGATTTGGTGAGTCTCGCGAACGCTGTAGCAATGCAAAAAGAGAAATAATTATTGGATATGACTAAAAACACGAAAATTCAACAGAATAAATCATTGTATTTCCTCGAGTGTACTCCGCTTGAACAAAAATCTGTATTTTCTACGTAAACCATCTTTTTCCTCGATATGTGAGAAAGTCAAGTGAGTCCCTTGAATTGCAGTCTCTAGAGCAGCAAGACTCACAACCTTAGGAGCTTCTCTCGAGAAATTCCCCCACGCTGATCGAGTGAAACCAAAACTGAATAACATAGTTCTAATCTTAAAAAGTCATTCACATTAACTTCTTAATCTGTCCAATTCGTGTTTTTATCGTGTGAATAAACAAAAAATATGCTGATTACCCGTTTTCTTGCATTTCTGGGTGTAATTATGCTCAGAAATTGAATTTTTGATGCTTTTGGACGTAGAATTAGATGGCCTAAAACTTTAATTTTGAATGGTACCTATTAAATGTATGGGGTTAGTTCCGCTAGTTATAAGAATACATTTATTAATAATTGAGTTAGAAGTAAATATAAGTGAATAGTTGAGCAGTTTACAACATATTATTTATAGATTATAACATGTTATTTATAGTTTAGAATAGAAGACCACGTGGCCTCCACGTGGTGATTGTACAATGGGGTATTTCAGTCAATTTTTTTTTTATTTATTTATTCAAAAGAGTAAGGCTCAGGAATAACGGTAATCGGGTCTGTTCGTCGAGAAAATGTTTTTAAAACATATTGTTTAGTAATGCATGCATTCCAGGGGACATCCCATTGGATAAGCATTAGATCAGTTTAACCATTTGTTAAGTGATAAAACTGTTTCACTCGATGTAATTTATTTATTACTTTAGGCAAGAAATACTGACCCCCCCCCCCTCACCATTATCTACCATAACATTTCTAGCGGCATGGGAGCCTCGAATCTGAAGAGCATTTTAAAATCCATGATCTACGACACCCAACATGCGAATTCGAGTTCACCCCCCCCCCCCCCACCCAAACGCCAACAATGGTGCCAGTCTGGCACCAAAGCGGAAATACGTCGTAACATTGAACTTTCATCTGTTAGTTTTGGTAGGCAGTCCGTCGAAGTTCACATCCGTATTCAAGGTGAAAAAAAAAAAAAAAAAAAAAAACGAAACAAGCGGTTTATGGCATCATGGTACCATGTCCTGGCACCATGGTGGCATGGTGGTTAGTTCCATGGTGGTACAGAGAATAATTCATGAAAATCTGGAGGTATAATGAGAATTTTTCCTCAATTTCAAAGCTTGGGTACAATTAGTAAGCAGTAAAGGAACCGAAATATTGAAAAATCGGATATTTTGTGAACATTATCCCCCCACTTACCCCCTCCCCTTGCGAATTTTGGTACTCTGGTGAAATCATGTACAACTCGGAAGTTATTTGAGTCAAACAAAAAAGAAACACGCAAATCGGTTGGAAATTGAGGCCTGGGCAGAGTTTACAAGATTATGCACGCAAACGCACGTTTTTTAAGCATTAACCCCCCTTTCCTCCCCTTAAAAGGCAAAATTCGAAATTCCGGCGACGTAGTGCACAACTAGATAGTTTTCCGCGACGAACAAAAAAAGAACCAGGAAAATCGGTTGAGAACTAAGGCCTGTGCAGACGACACAAGATTTTGTTACACATACACACAGACATACACCTATGGTTTTTTTTTTCGCGGATTTGGCTTCAGAATGGTCTAAAACGGATTACTGTGTGGTTATTTTTTTTTCTGTTGAATGTTGTCCAACTTTACCCCAGATCGATCGCATAAGGACGCCCAAGTCTTACTGTGGGACGTCCTAAAAATCAGAGAAGCTAAGGAAAGTTGAAGATTTGAATGGTGTGACGTAGCTAGCCAATTGTGACGTAGCTAGCCAACTGTCTTTGAAAAAAGTATCCATGCAGAGAAACCCTTGGAGGACGTCTTGGATACTACAAAATATTACTCACACACGCGCGCGGCGTAGTCCTTGCCTAGTGTGTGTGCATTTATAGCGGCCCGCCTTTTTCAAACGTGTGATCTCTTTAATTAATTTTTCTACCACATGTTATAGTATCATTGGGCTTTAAGTTGTAGTATATAGGTTTTCAAGGGTGCTGAATCCAAATTTGAGGTCAAAAACCTGAATTTCCGACCCACCGAAATACCCCATTAGCTAATAGGATTAATTTTATCTCTCCCTTTCACATGACAAGACAGACAAACAACCTTTCACCACGTGGTCTCGTTACCACGTGGCCCCCTTTCCTTTCTGATCCTTTCACCTCCATTTCACCCAAACTATATAAACAGAACGACGGCCTGAAGATGATGTCCTTACATCGAAAGCGCTCGCCTCCTGTAGTCGACTTGCTGATTACCACGGATTCTCCTATACGGAACGTGGATAATAATTTTATTTCGAAAGTTCTAAGGTGTGACACGTTCTCGCATGGCAGCCGATGGAAAATGGCACCTCACTTTTGCTCCTAGTTGAAAAAACTTGTCATTTTTCAACGATTTTGATCTCTTGGTCTAATTATTGTTGTGTTTACCATTCGAATTTAATGGGTTTTCATTTGTTATACAGTGGTTATAAGAGAAAACTCGGCAAGCACTACTGGACCCTCCAGATGCTATCTACGTAAAGCCTACGGCGTAAATAATAAAAAACATAGAACATGTTTTAGCCAAATATAGTGCAGAACCTTTAGTCGTAGGTAGGTATAATACAAGTTATATTATCACATACACACAACAAAATATCTAAAATGCATTAAGAAAAATTCGGCACTTCGCGCCTCGAAAACCGGAGTGTTGGAAAAAGCTCGTGATCGGAGTGTTTAAAACGCGCGTGACCGTCGCGTGTCCTCCTTCCGCGCAACGTTTTTAGGGTAGTTACCCTAGCCCTTATCTTGGCAAGCTATCAAATTTTTGGAATTTTTTAATTTTTATTCTTTTTTCTACTTTCTTAGGCTTTTTATAGAATTAATCCGATTTTTAAATAAATTTTTTATGTTTAGTACGTTTTGTACACGTATTGTGCCACGGGTGACCCACCGCCAAGATAGGGTAGCGCTCTTCATGGAACCCCAATTCTAAATATTAATACTATTTTCTAATAAAAAGAGGTAAAAAAATGAAAGTTGTTGATTTTATTGTTGAATTATTAATTCTTTTAATCTTAACTTTCATTGACATGATAAGTAGTACATAATATCATCGAGTCAGTCAACAGGCACTTCAAAAAGTATTGCTTTGAAGGCACTAAAAAGGCATAAAATTTACATGACTACGTTATTATTATTGGTAACTGTAATGTGTTACTCGTATATTTTAGTTCTCAAATAAAGGACATAAGAGGAACCCCTGAGTGACTCATTCTGCAGGTAGGTAGAGTGAGGTACAGGGGTAGAACACGTCAGACTGACGTCACTCTCCCTTTACCTTGTCAACAGTACCTTTACCTTGTGCTTCTTCCTCATGCATTCTACCACTTGTTACCTAGGAGTTGTCTTCCCCAACTACCCACAAGGTAAATGTACCGCCTCCCTCCGGTCTGCGGCTGTCGCGCCGAGGAAAGCGGCTGAGCGAATTTCTATACACTCCTGCAAACAGTAGAGCTGAAACGCGCCGGGCAGACAGTGCATCTCCATCCTGCATCCTTGTTGAATAGGGACCAATATAAATCAACAAGCCATCGACAAGGCAATCGCCTTCACTCGATAGCACACTGACATAACAGTAACAATGTAAAAAACATCATCCTCTGGATCCGAGAGGATCTGCCCCCGAGAGCTATAGTTCATCTGAAACCAAAAGCAAAATTTACCTGAACTAAAATTCATCAAAAATTATGAAAAATGGGAAACATTGAGAAATTTCAGTGAAAAGAACTATTTGTTGATGGGTTGCAAGCGCTACCCTGTCTTGGCAATGGGTCACAGGTGGTACATTTGGTTTTTTCCGATTTTCTGAGATCATGCTTCAAAATTTCTGTTTCACTGAATTTCTCTATGTTCTACAATAGATTTGTGACAACATAAATAAAAACCGACAGATAAAAATTCAGTATTCACTACAACATATTATATCAAAACTCACCTTGCTGCTTTGCGCGTCCATTTCCCTCCATCTGCTGGTTCCGGTGATAACAAAGTGATACCACACGCCACTTGTTCCTTCAAAAGCGGAACTAGTGGTACCAACGGCTTCAGTGAATATCAGTATTACAGGGAAAAAACAAAATAAAACTCTAGACACTTCCTACAAACTACAAAAAATCAGAAACTAAAGTGGGTCACAGGTGACCCACTGCCAAGATAAGGGCTAGGGCAATAACATGTTCCATGTTAAATCACCGTACATCGAGATTTTTCGGCTCCCCAGAGTTATGCACACACTCTGGGACCGTGCAAAACTAGGATACTACTAACAGACACCCAGTGAACTGATTCAAATCATAAAACGTTATCCTATAGGTAGTCATAACGGTCTCATGCCCCAAAACGGTCGAGATTAACTGTACTAGAAAAAAAAGCTGGACTGAATAAAAGAGTATAGGGATTGACTACAGACACGTAATCAATATTTTCCAGAAACGCGAGTGGAGGGATGAATGCGAGTGGAAATTCTGATCTTGAAGGACCCAATTTTTTTTTCGACCAGCTGCACTGTAAAATTTACAGATTACTGCTATTTCAGGTTTACAACATACCTTATCTCTCGATCTAAATATAAAGTTTTGGTACTCATTCGACGCAGAATTTAATAGGCTTCCATTTGTCATTGAAAACAATACATACAATAAATACATAACTCTTCCGAGTTTCGCTCACACCCTGTGACCGTGGAAAACTAGGATACTACTAACAGACACCCAGTGAACCGATTCAAATCATAAAACGTTTTCCTAGTCATTCTAAGTGCATGGCCACAGATTAACTTACTGTCCATTTGATCTACTAGTAGAACTCGTATTCACGCGGAGTTCCGTTTGAAATTACATTCAACTCGCTTCGAACGGAGAATGGAAGAGGTGGTGGAAGGGTTTGAGGGACACCCTGTATGAGCATTTGTATCGTCTGGTACGATCGCCCTCCAACCACGATCAATAAATATTGTACCTCTATCACACCCCATCTCTTGAACCGTATGAAAATACACATCTAGAGTACGTTCTTTTTGTTTCCGAGTCTACCAAGATAGCGGAAGCTTTATTTGCACTTTTCAAGGTTGAAAAAAAAAAAAAAAAAAAAAAAATCCAAATTTCCACTAGCGTTTTGCGTTTCAGACCTTCCTGAACAACTTTGGTTCCGTGTCTGTCCGTCTGTCATGAATTCCTTGCCATAACTTCTACGTATCTCATCCGATTTCGATGACATTTTCAGGGATTGTGCGGATTGGCGTGTAGATGGTCCCCTGTGAAAATCATTACCCCCGGACTGATACTAGCCTCAACGACTGCGCAAACGTATATTTCCTTGTTACAACCATAACTTCCACATTTCTCATCTGATTTCGATGACATTTTCAGGAATTATGCGAGTTGGGGTAGAGATGAAAATCATGAAAAAATCATCATGAAAATCATGGCCCCAAATTGATAGTATTTTGTGAGCATAAGCAAACTTGAAATCATTGTAACAGCCATAATTTCTACATTTTCCATCAATATTCAGAGATTTTGCGGGTTGACGTGTGGATGGTCCCTTCCCTTATGAGGGTAGTACAAGAGAGAGTGTACTTAAAGATTGATGTTTTGAGATAAGCTGCTATGCAACCGAGTTATTTTTACGAGGAAGCTATGTGCCACTCCCACTTGGCAGACTTTTTAATGATATCATTAAAATGGAATAGAATTTTTTGAATTTTCAATTTAAATATATTATGTGACAGAGATTGTTATCAGTATAATCAGTGTCAATTAATCACCTATGTTTTATATTATAATATTATTATATATATTTCCTTAAAAAAAGTAACTAAATTGATAATCACAGTGGAATAGATTTATATTTTCGAGATGAAGCCACCTGAAAATGATTTTTTCCACCCGATCGATCATCCTGAAATGAAAAGGGTCGAAAGGGCCTGCATTATTTATAACGAAGGGTCAACATCAAAGGCAAAATCATACGTCCGAGTTTGACGAGCGATTAGTTTGGAGTATTTCAAAGAAGTGTTTTTCTGTATGATGAAAAAGCGTCACCCGAGAGGGTATTCGAAGACCCACAATATTGGACTTCGTACGGCCGCTGGCTGCGCTCGCTCATCCAAGTGATTGTAAAGATTACTTTTTCACATTCAATAAATTTAGAGTGAGGGTTATGACTTGCAATCTCACATTGTATCCACGGGTATTAGAGGTACGCAGTAACACTCGGCCGTATTTTCAATGTCCACCAGGGGCGTCTGATGAGAATTTTCGTGAGGCAAACAGCTTGGCCAGTCACAGAGGAATAAACAATAATGAAAAACGCTGCAAATTATTACACAAAGGTTTATTATTTATCTGAAGATCGAGCGTCAGCTTTACCCTCGTCACTACCTACCAATCATGTTTTCGCTTCAAAATGTTGTTTATTTAGATGAAATAAACGCTTCACGCTCCATTTGAATAAATAAAGAATTCCTTGGTTTAGAAATTTGATTACAGGTTGATTAAGGAAGCAAAACATGTACAACCCAAAGAAACGAACATCGATCGCATTTTGGTCAGCTAACATTTTTAAGGTGATGAGGCCTCTTTTGCGATTCACACTCGTGTTTCTCATTTATCGTAAGTTCAAACTTCAAGTTCTAATAGTTTATCCTCTGGGTGGGTTCATTCGATTCTAAAAATTCAGTGGTACCTATCTCAAATTGGTGAAAAAACAATACCTTCATAACAAGAGTTTTCGAGAGAGGGGGCCTTAAGAAGTTACAGCCCTAATGTTTCACCGCTCAGAAGTGACTGACAAAACCTTCGGGGCACAAGTAGACCCCAAATGGAGCTCTTATACCAAATTTCATCAAAATCGGTCCATGATAATTAAGGAAAATTCCGCGATTTTTTTATATTCGATTTTCAAAATATACGTAGTAGCTTCCTACCTCAAACGTAAACCATCGCGGGGTTCAATATTATGCAATTATTTCCATGTAGGTACTTATCAACAAGAAAAACGATTAGGTACAGTAAAATCGGGAACGGGACACCAGGCAGCCGCTATTTGCGGTGGCGAAAAAACTAAGTTTTCCTTCCTTGAGATAATGTGGTTAGATGGATATGTTATGTCTTGCCATGCATGGGTTAATTAGTATCCATGGCTCATCTTCCAAGTTTCTCTGCTTTCAAGGTCACGAAACAGTTCTCCGATTGTTTGCAACAGCTGATAGCGTGGTAGTGGGGGTATGGCAATACATGACACCGCGATGACCCCCCGCCACCCCGCCGATCGTCGCCTCTCACTCTAAACAGTCCCGAAAATTCATTTTTTTTGAACTGCTTGCCTTGCATCGCTTTGCCCCGCGCTAGTTTGCTTATCATCTGCAATCATCTACATTACCGACCTCTCCAAGTCTATGGTGTGTTGCGGGCTAGTATCCAAGGCAAAATACGTACTTTCTTATTCCATTCTCCTATTTCATCTAATTTACTAGGTAATAATGAAAAAGTACCTAAATTATATTAAAATTTTCCAAAATTGGCTATTATATTACTTGCAAAAAATGGGAATATATTCCCATTTGGAAATTTTCCAAAATTGGCTATTATATTACTTGCAAAAAATGGGAATATATTCCCATTCTCCTATATATAGGAGAATCTCAACAAAAATTAATTTATTCATTTTGCTTATTTTTAGTAAGGCAAACAGTGTTTGCTATGTTTGCCTGGAGGAGGCGCCACTGATGTCCACGTTACACCCCATTGTCTAATAATGTAACCTAATTTCTACGCCCGATCACATACCTAATTTGGTTAATGAGTTAATTTAATAATTCTCTAATCTAATAATTTAGTTAATCTTATGTAATTGGGTTAGCTACTTGGGAAAAATCAGTTCCGAATTCACTTATTTCCTGGTAGAAATTGTGACGTCGGAAGCACCCTTCGAGACGGTAATTTAGTTACAGAAATGTCCATCCTCTTTAATAGTCAGTAAAAAACTCAACTTTGCACAGAACATAACCTTAAATAATAGCCTACTCTCCATCGTGGGGTTCATCTACTGCATAAAAGTATAGAGTTTCCAGCCGTTTAAAAGTTGAGGACAATGTGGTGGGCGCATGGGTCGGAAAAACTGTTTATTGTCATTTTTAATTTAAACTAGACCTCATTCTGAGAATTTTGACACCAACCGCGACCTTCTAGCGTGAGAAGATCTCTTTCTACGATTTTTCAAAGTTTCGAATGTTAATGACGTCACAGTTGGCTGGGGGTCCCGCCTAGGCAGGAGGGGGCTCGTGACGTCATAAACATTCGAAACTTTGAAAAATCAGAGAAGAAGATCTACTCATCCAAAAAGAGAAGGGCTGGTGTCAAAACTCTCAGGATGAGGTCTACTTTCGATTAAAAATTTAAAAACAAATCAGGCGCACAACACTCCCGTATGATATTGAACTCATTCTGAGAGCCTGTAATCGATTGAAGACCGCGATCAGCAGAATGGGCTCTGATGCTAAATCAGATTCTGCATCGTCCCGCGAATTCGAAATGGTGGGCCCACAATGAGCAGAGCGAACTTCAGGCTACTTTCTGGCATGTTCTCCAGATGATGCAGTAACTATTACAGGAAGCCTCCAAGCTGTCCAGGGCATATTATAAATTAACTCCCACGATTTCTAAATTTGACATGGAGCGATCTGGGTTGTGTTTTCTCAATTTGTTCGGAGAATCTCAGGAACTGGTTTGAGCTCGCGTGTGATCATAAAAACGTTGCAAATTATTACACAAAGGTTCATAATTTTTCTTTAAAGATCATCCGTCGGCAAAGAACACGGGATTTCCATTAAAAATAGGTAGGTACCAATCAACCAAATTATTGCGCAAGGTTAGTAATTAATTTTATTTTGTGAGAAAGTACCTACTAGGAAAATATTGTTATCTCAAAATTGTGGGCGCCTTCATTGCGAAATTTGGTCTTAGGTTGTTAAGGCAGCACTGGTTGTCACTGAGTGACTTGAAACTCTGTTCGAACGAAGTAAAAACATCCGATTTGCTCAGTTGTAGGTACCTTGGCGATTCTAATCAGCAATACTGTTAACAAGGGAGAACTTAACGGACCTAAGGTTGGAAAGGAAGGGAAGCCCTCAGAGAGTAGTAGGCAGTCAAGTGTAATCACAATTAATTTCAAAATCAACTGTCATTTTTCGCTCAGAGCTCTGAATGGTCTCATTCGTTTCAAACTTGAACACTATCCAAATTTGACAAAAAAGTCAGTTTCTATTTATTCGCTAATTATTTAATTAATTATCCTCAAAGGAAGCGAACAGTTAGTCCCAGAGAGCTCTGGATGGTGTCAAACAATTCTTAAAAATCGTGAATATTTTTAATTAATTAAAAAACAATACCTGTATAAATCAAAAATTTTTCCTCACTTTTTATATCACCAAAAACTTCGGGGAACAACTAGGTACTAGTAAGTATTTTTGGATTTTAAGTACCTTGAGAAACAAAAATCATCAAATTTTGAAGGCGGTCAAACTTTTTTTTTTAGCTCGATTCAAAAAGTTTGTCATTGAAAATAATTCATTCGAATTTTTGGCAAATCTCTTACGCTTCGACAACTACTTGAAGAGTCCTTGTCCACTTTTTCACTCCTATAATATTCGAATTCAGGATTGATCGAAAGTGATTAAAAATCTCGGGACCCAACTAGACCAAAAATGGCGCCTGTATAATACTGTGAAGAAACACACACGAACGAGTCAGTCAACAAGTGTATTGAACCTTATTTCAATTCACAAACACAACAACCAACTTTTCTATCCGGTCAACAACTAACAAAACTCGAATCAAACATGTGTGCAGGCATCAGTGTAGTTGCCTACCACTACACTGCCCCCCTCTTGTCATTAAGACCTGTCCTCAGGTCGTAGATCGGCCTTCCCCAAGCGATTGGCATGTAGACGACGTACCTTCTTGCCCATCCTCACGTCAAAAAGAACGTCATTGTAGCGTTTCTTGATAACCCAAGGTCCGGTCCACATTGGTTGTAGCTTTGGGGAGAGTCCTCTAGTTCGCCTTGGTTCGTAAACCCATACCCAGTCACCTTCCTTGAACTGTGGCATCTTTGATCGTCGGTCGTACGTCTCTTTCTGAGTGCGCATCTTCAGCTGAGCTTCTTCCTTAGCAAACTTTCTAACCTCGTCGAGTTGTTCCCGTAGTTTCAAGGCGTACGAAGTATTCAAAACTTTTGGTTGATATGGAGGACGAACCAGATTTTCGGGTAAGTGAAGATCTCTGCCATATATTATTTGCGCCGGGGAGAATCCTGTGGTACTATGCGGGGTTGAACGATATGCCAGTAGGAATAGGGGGATCTTTTCATCCCAGTCTCTCTGGTTATCACCCACAAACATAGCAATGTGCTTAGTTAATGATCGATTTAGCCTTTCAACTAACCCCGCCGATTGAGGGTGTAATGCTGTGGAACGGGTTCGATGCATTCCCAGGATATATCCAACTTCCTTTAACAAGATTGCCTCAAAGTTTCGCCCTTGATCTGTGTGGATCTCGAAAGGAATTCCCGTGCGGCTAAAAACTTGCTCCACTAGTGCTGAGGCAATTGTTGACGCCTCTTGATTAGGTACCGCTATGGCTTCTGGCCATTTAGAAAAATAATCGGCAGCCACAAGTACATACCTATTCCCTCTGTCTGTAATTGGAAATGGACCGAGAATATCTATCCCAACTCTCTCGAAAGGTGCTCCCACAGTCATTTGCTGAAGGGGTGCTGGGATGGTGCGACCTGGTCCTTTGAATTTCCTGCAAACTTGACACGTTTTACACCACGATCGAATATCGGTTGTCATACCAGGCCAAAAATAGGTCTGCCGTACTCTTGCCAGTGACTTCCAGAATCCGAAATGTCCCCCCGTAGGTTTATCGTGGCACAAAGTCAGTACTGTCTTGATCCCACTTTGAGGGACAACCAACTGTTTTCTTTTCGTGCCACCTTTTTCTACCCATAAATGGTACAGCTTCCCATTGTGCACTTCTAGGGAGTCCCAACGATTAACCAATTGCCGAACTTTTGGGTCTGCATCAATTAGCTCTTCATGTTTTGGTCGACTTCCATTCAATTTCCAATTGACAACTTGTTCCACTATTGGGTCCCTTTGGAAACTGACATCTTGAGGTAGCAGCTCGATCACATGTACCTCCGGAACGTTGTCTTTTTGCTCTCTACGTCTGCAGAAATTACAATTACCTCCACAAGGGCGACGAGACAAACCATCGGCGTTAGCATGTTTTGTACCAGCACGATGGACTATCTGAAAGTTGTAGCTCTGCAATCTCTCAAGCCAACGTGCTAGTTGTCCTTCTGGCTGATGGAATGAGGTAAGCCACGTGAGGGCAGCATGGTCAGTCCTCATGCAGAATGGTTTACCATACAGGTATTGATGAAAATGGCTTACACTGCGTACGACTGCCAACAATTCACGTCGTGTTGCGCAATAATTCTTTTCTTGTCTGCTCAAGGTTTGACTGAAATAGGCGATTGCGTGTTCATTCCCATCATGTTTCTGTGACAAAACAGCTCCAACTGCATGAGCGCTTGCATCACAATCTAATAGGAATGGTTTTGATAAATCTGGAAAAGCTAAAATTGGGGCTGAGATCATAGCCTTCTTCAGTTGGTGGAAACTGTTTCTGCAGCACTCACTCCACTCAAATGGAACCTCAGCTTGCGTCAGGTAAGTCAAAGGTTTTGCCAAGTCAGCGAAATTCCTCACAAATCTTCTGTAGTACGAACAGAAACCAAGAAAGCTGCGTACTTCCTTTTTATCACGGGGAACTGGCCATTCGCTAACTGCTTTGGTTTTATCAGGGTCTGTATGCACTCCCTTTTCGGAAATTACATGCCCCAAATACTTCGTTTCTTTCTTGAAGAAGTTGCATTTTTTAGCGTTAACTTGAAGATTTGCTTTTTGTAGACATTGGAGAACCTTTTCAAGTTTTTCAAGGACAATGTCAAAATTTGGCCCATGAATAATTAAATCATCTAGGTAAACCAAAGCGAGATCTTGGGGTACTACTGCTTCCATTAATCTTTGAAAGGTTGCTGGTGCATTGGTCAATCCGAATGGCATAACCTTGAACTGCCATAGTCCCTTTCCATAAATGGTAAATGCCGTTTTCTCCTTGTCTTCTGGTTTCATCTCCACCTGCCAGTACCCGCTTTTCAAATCCAGCAAGCAGAACCAAGCAGACCCACCCAAAGCATCTAGCAAGTCTTGGATGCATGGAAGCGCATATGAATCTTTTTTTGTCATTTGGTTGAGTCTCCTGTAGTCGATGCAAAATCTTGTAGATCCATCTTTTTTTGGTACTAGTACTACTGGTGAGGCCCAAGGACTTTTTGAGGGCTCTATTACATCTTGCTCCAACATTTCACGGATCAGAGTGCCAATGTGTTCATTTTGTGAGAAAGGTACACGTCTTGGGGCCTGTTTCAGAGGACGAGCATCCCCAGTATCAATGGCATGTTGAACAAGGTGAGTGCGACCCACCAACTTTCCTTCAGACGCAAAAACTGAACTGCACCTCTGGAATAAACCAATCAACTTATTCCATTCAATAGAATCAGGGGTTAAATCTGATTGCAACAATGCATTACGTGTCCATTCCGGTAAACATGACTGTGATTCTGCAGTTACTTGAGTCTGGAATACCTGGGGACCCTCAAGGAGCATTGGCTTATATGATGATCTTGTGATACTTTGGATTTGGAACGCTTGTTCTGCACACTGCCATCGTCTCTTTAGTGGAACCTCGATGCCATCCATTCTCAAACTCAGTCGAGCCAAATTGACACAAGCTTTTACTCGCCGCAAAAAATCCAAACCCATGATTGCTTTGTCACGTATTCTAGCCACAAGAAAAGGGTGTCTCAATTCCCTCTCCCCCACTTGTATCAATACAGAACACTCTCCTTCAACATTTATTTCTTGACCTGATGCAGTATGAAGGTAACTGTATTGGGATGATTGCAAGATTAAACAAATCTTCTTGGCCACATCTGGTCGAAGGATCGACACTGTGGCTCCTGTGTCAACGAGCAGGAAGCAACCATACTTTCCCACCTTAGCTTCAACGAATAACGCTTCTCCTTTTGTTCGTGCAGTTTTTATAAACGCGTTCTTACACTCTTGTCGCAGGCCAATTGTTTCAGGAGCCTGGGGGTGGCCAACTTCCAAGGCTCTTTTCAGTTTCCCGACCCTCCGGTTTTCTTATTGGCTGGACAATTTGAGCGCAGGTGACCTTTCTGATTGCACCCCCAACACTCTGGTTCTGATATGGATAAGTCCCTACCATAGCTTTGTCCCTCCATCAATTGAGCCCTTGTTAGAGCATCTTGCAGAGTCTTAGGCGCATAACAGGAAAGGATTTTCTTCGCTCCTTGATCTCGTAGACCTCTAAGAAAAGCATGTAAGGCCACTTCATCTCGGCACCGCTCTGGCCAGTCGGGTGTTGCAAGCCTGACGATTCGTTCTATGTCCATAGCATACTCTGCTAGAGACTCTCGTGGTCGCTGTGCTTTAGACTGCAACTCACTTTGCCACTTGAGTGATAAATGCTGCTGACCGAACCTTAGTTTCAGAACAGAACTTAGGCTGATGAAATCCATCCTTTCTTCAGGTGGTACCATCGCCAGTACGACACCAAGAGCAGACCCTCGAAGAGCACTGGCGAGTTTTTGGCCTTTACGCTCAATCGACCAACCGTTCGCTGCAGCTACTATGTCGAGGTGACCAGCATAGTCCTCCCAGGATGTTTTCCCCTCATAAACCATTAGAGAGCCTTCGTGAGAAATTGGTTTTTGTCTCAAACTTGTTATTTGTTGTTGAACTTCTAACAAGCTTTCAGAGACATTAGCTTCAAACAGTGGAGTTGTTGATGTTGAGGGAACTGGTTGCACTGAGATAAATTGTCTCAACTCCATGTTTTCTCGTTCCAGTTGGCTTATTCTTTGTTTGAATTCTTCCAATTGTTGCTGGATGGAAGAACGGTCGGCGTTAATACTTGGGTCTTGATCGTTCGAGACCATTGTTGAAATTTCCTCTTCGTCAACCACAGCATGTTGACGGGTCGAGATGGTTCGCCTTGCTGCTTGTCGGCGATTCGACATTTTTTTTTCTTATCCCGGACGGGCCCCCAAATGTGAAGAAACACACACGAACGAGTCAGTCAACAAGTGTATTGAACCTTATTTCAATTCACAAACACAACAACCAACTTTTCTATCCGGTCAACAACTAACAAAACTCGAATCAAACATGTGTGCAGGCATCAGTGTAGTTGCCTACCACTACAATACATTTCATAAATTTTGGTTCAATTTATGGGTTACAGCACTTTTGACGGCGTGCGGAGGGATTTTTTAAAATTTGGTTTTCAAATTCAACATAATTATCTTGAAAAATGAAACATTAAATTTTTTTGCTTCAGAGTTCACAAGTCTTTTTTTGACTTTTTAATTTTTAAAAATTCAACTAAAATCTTATTTTGAAATATTCTAAATCATGTTTTCCACTCGAGTTTTACTTGGTTTTGTGGCTGTGGGTCCGCAAATCCTTGTAACGGGACCTTACGAAGTTATTGTCCGATTTCGAAGCAATTTTCAGGGATTGTGCGGGTATGTAGATGGTTCCCTATGAAAATAATCGCCCCCTGATTGTTTTTCTGTTTGAGTCCAAACATTTATCATAGAAAATAATAAACGAAAAGAGGTTTTTACGAAACTTAGCTTTCTTCATTTCATTTTAGGAAATGAAGATGAAGGAGAATTGAAGAGTATAAGCTGAGGTTGGGTTAAGTTATTAAGAATCTACATGCGACAATATAAAGATTATTGAGGATCTCAGGAATTAGATGCAGGAAGCGTTTAGAAGTTTGCCAAATGTATTATTTTTCAAGTAACAACTGAGTTTTTACTGTTTTTGATAGTGAGGATGCAGGAATAAGAATAGAATCCCAAAAATACTTCTCAACACCAAAAATTCTCAGAATGCGAGAAGGACTAGTTGTCTCAAAGTTCACGTTTTTGACTTTTCGGCAGCTAGAGGCTTTGTATGAATTGATTTTATAATTTAATGTGGAAAAATAGATACGTTGTGAATTTCATGGCGATACAGACGTATGAAGCTTCAACAGAACAATATTTAAACTCACCACAACTTCAGAATAATAAAAAGTTGGGCAAATATTCACCGAAGAACTTTTACACTACTGGGAGAGATGGTGTAACCTGTTTATTGCCATGCTTTTATGTTTTTATTATTACCCACGTAGCGATCAAGCGATTCGAAGCTTTAGAATGTAAAATCTATAAATAGAGGGATCAGGAAACAGACTGGCACCTGATGTGTTCATGGTGATAGCTCTTGTTTATTGATCACTTACAAATCTAGTTCACTCGCTCGTTCAGGTGGGGCTTTTTTCTAAAATGAGTAGTTTCACGATTGTTTCATCTCTCTGATGCAGGCTAGATTGCATAAATATAATTCACATTAATATCACAAGATGTTTATGGTATGGACCCACATGTAGGTTGATCTATATTCGCTCAAAGTCTTCCATTCTGGAATCAACTTTTATCGATTTCGCAAAATCGGGCGATTACATAGTGAAAAAACTATGTTAGCGATTAAACAATCAGTACTTTTAGTGGGATATCGATGCAATTCATACGGGACAGCCTAGGGCATTGAGAATCCGGGTTTTCTGAGGCCTTCTATTCTTCCGAAGATTTCAGGGTAAAATAACCTGTCAGTCGGAAGCCTCGACAAATGACAGTCGGTCTTCTGAATGACACCATTCGATTAAACGGGTGGACGACTGCCAGTGAGCTCGGCGGAAAAGTTCATTAAAAACTCGAAGGGTGTCATCACGTCCAATTTTGGAGAGCCAACGACAAACTTCGTTTTGAGACATCCCAATCGAGGGAATGACTTTCGACTGGTCTAGGGATTCCAATCCTGCTCTTGCGGGATCCCGTAGGATCGAAGGGATTTTAGAATGCTCGTCATACCAAAGTGTAAGGTGTAAGGTAAGTTTAAGGTATCAAAGTGATAAAAGTTATTATAGTCGATATTTATTGACAATTGAATTTTTAAAAGAAAAATAACGAACCCCGTAGTATTGGAGAAGAATGGACATTTTGGAATTCAAGAATCATATGAATGAAAATGTCTAGAAAAGAGCAAGACCTAATATTTCTTGATAAACACTATAACCAATCTAGTTTTACAAAACTAAAACATTATACATAACAATGATTTGAAGTGATTTCTTACCAGGGCTCTGACATAGCACCCATCTTTGGTTCCTTGTAACGGGCGTTGCCAAGGGAACAAACACACACACCACGCACATTCAGGACCTCATTGAGTTGAGGTTCATTTTAAACAAAGAATAATTTAAATACTATGCAGAAAATAATAGTTGAAGTGGTAGTTAAATGTGGGAAAACTTCGTTTTAAGAGTAGCATTCGCGACGTAACACCCTTACAAACTGCCTTTGAGTAGTGTAAGAGGGAAAAAAGTAAATGAAGCGGGGCTAAAGAGGTACGCCAGGGGTGATGGGGAGTGTATGGAGGGGGACTCAATCGATATCATTCACCGCGGCGCGCACAGCTGTCAACATCGCTGACCGCCCCACACCACGTCGTCTCTGCATATTATAAATAGAACTTTATAGAACAGAGAGAACTGGGGATTCGAGGTGGCCGCGAAGGCGAACAGCAAAATAATGCTACCCGACATAGAAATACCAACGGGACAAAATAATACAATCTGCATTAATGTTAGACAGTTTATTGCCACCCGGGGGGTCATAACAGAAAAGACAATCTTCAACCGCGAAGTCTCCAGAACAACACTGATCTGCCACCCGAAGGGTTGTTTAAGGTTCCATAATTGCCACCCGTAAGTGATACAAGAGGATATTGCTAGTCAACTAAAGAAAAATGCGAGACGATTAAGAAAATGGGGAATTTGCCTCAAATTTTTTTAATTTTTTTTTCGAAAGAGGGTTCATTGATATGGAAAAAAACCGTAGTGTGCTGCTCGAAAAAGCATCCAAAAAATTTAGAGAATTTAAGTAAGATGAAAATGTTAAATTTAGCGGCAATCTGTTTATGGGGCCGCCCCGTGAAACGTCACGAGTCTTTGAACCATTCAGGATTCCGTTGCTCAATGAGACCCCCTTCTCACTGGGGTTATCCGCGGGAAAGGATTTGGTCCAAAGGACCAAAGGCAAATACCATCCGGGTACAAATGTTACCTGGCAAGCACCTCAATAGCCTCTAGGGTTAGTAAAGTTCTGCACCTAAAGGACGACAGTTCCATCCGAGACAAGTAGAGCACTCAATTGCAAGTCTAACCAAAGAGGAATTAAAGTAAATACTTCCAAGTTTATAAACAGCAATGTCACCCGGGTGCACGAACGTCCCCAGGCAATCCGGGTGAAACACATTATGGGTTCAACAGAGTAAGCAATCGCCACCAGCACAGGCTACAGGAAATAACAATCGCTTCATGAAGGGTTTCCAAGGGTTGAAAATCACAACCCAGGAGTTACACCCAGAAGACGTCCAATTCAACCCTCATAGGATCCAGGAAATCGACAATTACCACCTACGAGTGTACATATGTATCGCTAATAATTCAAGATGATTAAGAAGATTTTGACAAAAGGAAAAGACCAGAGGAAAATGTAACCCGGGTACGATTTTCACCAGGCAAGAACCACAATGGCTTCGAGGAAAACGACCACCGAAACAAAATCCACCAAATGGGTTTTGTAAAGTTCGACAATTACCACCCAGTAATGGTTATCCGAGAAAGGTTCCTACGTACTGAAGGTTATTGTCTCCGGGAAATCAATGTTTGCCACTAGATGAGTTACGTTCAACAATCCATAGGACGACAGTAGAGACATGTTCAAGACAAGTAGAGCAATTATTACCTCGTCCAACTACAAAATATATAGCAATGCTACTCGGGTTCGAGCACCTCCCAATAATGACACCCGGGTGCAACCACCATCTACATGATCCCCCAGGAGTATCACCCCGAAGACGTCTATTGCTACCCTCATGGTATCCTGGAAATTGAAAATTGCCACCCATAAGGGTTTCCACGGATCAATGTGAAGGGGATTTTCAGAGCTCCTAAATGGCCTCAGTCTTCAATCCTCAATCTTTGGTCAGAGAGTTAACGACCACCACCAACATCCAAAGTGTTTCTTAAGGCTCATTTATTGCCACCCAGGCTGGCCTAGAGTCAACAAAACCTACCACAATAGTGACAAGAGAAATCAAAAATTGCCACCCGAGTGCAATTCAGATAACGTCTATTGCCACTGGGACCAATTAGGTAAGTTTGTTCGGGCCGTAAAGTGGGAGAGCTAGTCGAGATCACGATAAATGCCACACAAGAAGAAAAGGAGCCATCCGCGGTCTTATAAAATCAGCAAACGCCATCCCAACTATTTCTTATGATTGCTGTAATCAAAAGCTACCTCAAAGAATAATAAATGTAAAGGAATGAATATTAATGTTTATTATTGTGAAATTGTGATTGAAATCTCGATGGCAGAATTGCCTTACAAGCGCCACCAGTGTTCGACAAATGCCAATGCCACTGGAGGGCCACCATTCCAGGAAATGATGTCCAGGAAATTGCCACCTGAACCGTTTCCTTGAGCTCGTCAACAGAATAGAGAGTAACTCCCTACGGGGGACATTACTGTAACCCGATCTGTTCGGGATCAATCACTAATTCAACCAAAGAAGAATTCAGGAAAATTGAAGCTTAGGTCGTAATATGTGTTCTAACATAAATTAGGTATTAATAATTTTTTGTTCTGTTCGTGAAATTAACGTTACTCAGGAGAAATTCACAGTAAATTTAACTCCCCTTACATATCTATCTGACCTGTGGATATAAAATGTATAACGTCAATATTTATAGTTCCTACTATGCATAATCTACTGATCTGACGCCGACTAACACATGAATATTATAAAATGGAAGGAAAAGTGAAATGGGCCTCTGCGGTTATTTTGTGGATCTTGAAAGAATAATGAAAGGATGATCCTGGATGACACCGGGGTGATACAGGTGGCCGCTCATAATCTACATATTTGCATATTGTAAAACCCTTCAGAGCGGTCCCCAATCCGGAATTTCGAAATATTCCGACATATCCTCGACTTCTCCTGGAAATGGATCAGAATAAAACTAAATAAAATACTTAGTTTCAAGAATTCATATTGCAAAAATTATTGTAGAAATTAACTGAAGTAGAAGAATATTTGTCCAACCAGTTTTGCCTAAAATATTATATGAATTAGGTAGTTAAAAAATTAAAAATTTATTGTATGTACTGGAACTATTAACAACCAATTTTTATTTGACTAAGCTTGTTACGACCAAAGATAAAAACCTTCATTTTCGCAAAAAAATCCAAGTTTCCTACTAAATTTTCTTTGGTTGGCTTCTATTCTAATACCTTCTGAACATGATGATCTTCACGATCATATCGATAGATTCTGAATTCACAAACCAGAACCCAAATTGAAGCCTCGTGACTGTTTTTGACTCTGTTCAACCATCACGCAATCATCTATGAGCCAACTTCAAAATTTGATTTGATTTTTTCCTTTCAAATGTGAGAAATCGAAGTCGGAGAGAGAAACTATCGAATTTATTACTACAAGTTTTATACTACTTGTTGCCTATAAGATGATAATATTTATGACTGTCCTTTTTCCAAACCAATTTCAAGTCAGGGTTGAATTTATTCATTTTTTAAAACAATTTGTCGGTTAAAAGCCACTTGATACAAATTTTTGCCCAAATGAAGTTATTACGTTTTCCGACGGACAATTCCACTTCAGCGTGAATAAAACCACCAGTTTTGATGGTTAAATGTAATAACTCTTATAAAAGAGTGCGCGGAAATCACCGAAATATCGACACCGCCTAATCAATAAGACAATAAAATAACAATTTTCTTTAATGACTCCTGAAAAACGAGTAGGTACCTAAATGAGGCGTTGTGTCCGTCATGTGTCAGCCTCGGCACAACTAAAATGTAAAAGGTAACCCTGTTACACTGAAACCTACCGCTTTCAGTGTTTCAGTGCTATTCTTTATAACTTTGTTACAACGCGAATGAAGTTCTTCTCCCTTTCGATCTCCCTGTTTTTCTCAATATAGTTTAAATAATTAAAGGTAGTAAATTACATAAAACTGGCGCAGTTCGGTTTCCGAAGTTACGTGTCTAATTATCCGTTTCAAGTTCGGTATTCGAGGTGTTAAATCCAACCAGAGGTGCGACGCTCTGGAAGGGTAATCAGAAAACCACTTCGATTCATGTCAGCTAATGAGTGAAGTAATGAATGCCCTCTTGGACTTTAAACTCAATTTATTCTCGCATGTCTATGAATTATACCTACACAATTCAGCTAATCTAATACTAATCAACTAACTAACTTAATGCCTAACTTGCATCTATATTTTGTTTTCAATTGTTTATTACCTAAATTGTTGTTCGTAAACAATGCGAGAAATTGATAACTGTTAAGGTTAGGAATTCTTTGAGAGGAAGATGATGTGTCCGTCATGTGTCACCCTCGGCACAACTAAAATGTAAAAGGTAACCCTGTTACACTGAAACCTACCGCTTGCGAATATAACCTTGTTACAACGCGAACACCAACAACACCAACAATTTATCATTCAAAACCACAAATCCCGAAAACACTAATTTCCAATAATTTAAAATGTTTCAAAGACCGAAGGCGAACAAGTTGAGGAATTGAGGAAAAATTATAAATTGTGTAGTCATACGAGGGTTGTCTCAAAAGTAAGGTTCCCTATTTTCTAACTTGGAGGGAAATCGTACTACAATCGGGAAGTTTTGAGGGAATATTTGTCGGGGTGTAGTGGCAACCCGTAATTTTTTTCCAGCCGTTTGGATCTACCCTATGGCAGTAACACGCTAGTAACCATGGAGATGCCTCTCAACCCCGTGTCCAAACTGGAGTTACGTTCTGTCATTCGTTTTCTCACAGCCAAAAATGAATCTGCGATAAACATTCATCGAGAATTAGTGTCTGTGTATGGAGAGGACTGTATGAGTGTGCAACATGTGAGGAAATGGAGGAGATTGTTCCTGGAAGGGCGAACAAGCGTGGAAGATGAAGAGCGGAGTGGGCGGCCTTCAACATCTCGTGGAAACGACGCAACTGTTGACGCCATCACGCAAATTCTCGAAGACGATCGGCGAGTAACGATTGATGAACTCATTGCTTTGTTGCCTCCACATATTGAGGTAAGCCGAACATCAGTTGGGAGGATAATTGATGACCAGGGTTACCACAAAATTTGTGCAAGATGGGTGCCACGACTTTTGACTGAACAACACCGAGAGCAAAGGATTGCTTCAGCAAAAAAATTTTTGGAATTTTTTGAGCAAGAAGGTGAGTCTGATTTTGACCGTATAGTGACTGGAGATGAAACATGGGTGCACCATTCGACACCAGAATCATGGCAAGTGTTTTCTGGGATGCTAAAGGGATCCTGCTGATTGAGTATATGCCTAAGGGCACCACAATAACTTCCGACACTTACTGTGAGACTCTGAAAAAATTGAAATCCGCAATAAAGCGAAAACGACCAGGACTTTTGACGAAACAAGTTTTTTTGTTCCACGATAATGCTCGCCCCCACTCGGCTCGAAAGACTCAAGATCTTCTCAATTCATTCAGATGGGAAGTTTTTGGCCACCCACCATATTCACCTGATCTGGCACCAAGTGACTTTCACTTATTTCCACATCTGAAAGCTCATTTGGGGGGGAAAAGCTTCCGAACCGACGACGAGCTCAAGACTGCCGTCTGTGCTTGGACCTCTAGTTTGGACACGCAGTTTTTCAAGGAGGGCATACATAAATTGCTCCCCCGGTTCCAAAAGTGCATCGATCGAGCTGGGAATTATGTTGAAAAGTGATATGATGTTACTAAACACAACGCAATAAAAATGTTTGAAAAAACAATTTTTTTTGAATTTTTTATAGCATAGGGAACCTTACTTTTGAGACGACCCTCGTAGAATGCGGGAAATATAAATATAAAAGTGCACTCATTAATCATAATCACAGAAGAATCGAGACGTTCCAATAACTTGACATGATTTGTAAATTATTAGGTCATTAACATTACTTCAGAGTCCACCTTACTTAGAGCTGAAAATCGCCTATCGGATGGTGTAAACCCAACCTTATGAAAACGAGGAATCCATGCCCCCAGGAGTGTACGGCATAACATTACTAACTGTGGAAAACACCTAGATGGCCTGGCTCAGACGTAATGCCTACAAAGTGGGAGCCAATTTAAATTTTAAAAGTGTGTAGGGGTGTCCAGCGATTTACCGAAAAAAAATTCCTGAGTTTTGCAGGTTTTCCAGGGTTCTAAATCATTTAAAATATAAATAAATGTGATCATAATTTCTCAAAATCGAAGTTTTTAAGGATATTTTATAATGAATAAGCATTAGAAATATAGTAGCTAATCTCAGAACATCAATCAGTAATTATCCATCAGTCTGGGGCGATGATTTTCATCTACACTCCAATCCGCACAATCCCTAAACATTTCATCAAAATGGGATGGAACTGTAGAAGTGTGTATCAGTCAGAGGGTGATTATTTTCATAGGGGACCATCTGCAACCCAATCTCTTAATTCCTGAATATTGGAATAACTACGAATAGTTTTACCCGTTAGAAAGATTTCATAACAGACACAACAGAGACAACGATTCTTGGATAAAGTCGAGAATTAACAATAAACTCATCAAAACTTGTAGGTTGTAGGTGAAACGACCACTTCAAAGGCTGGGTTTCACCTTCGATTGTTCGAAAAAGTCAAGAATGAACGTTGAAATCATCGAAACCTGTTGGTTTGCCCGAGAGAAATGACCATTCCAAAGGCTAGTCAGCCACAGCAAACAGCGACTTGGGTTATATGCATACCCTCATATTCCCTGGTTGTAAAACTGCCTACATATTGCGCAGGCGGACACATCCAATCTATGAATGAAACTACTAGTTTCACGGAATAAAATCACTACCTACTAAGTCAAATTTTCATGTACGAGTATTTTTCCGTAGTAAACCTTTTTCCCCACAGACTGCCGGAACTTCCCACTTGAAGTCTTGGCGCTAGGGCTTTTTCCAGGGTTTTCGAAAAAAAAATCCCCGAGTTGTCCAGTAGAGTAAAATTCCTAGAGTATGCCCGGTTTTCCAGATACAATAACACAAATAAGAAAATCTAGGAACTTTTGGGCGTTTCAATTTTTTCACTTTCATTCAACATTGCTAGTGGAGGGGAGGAAAGAGAAACCACCCTTTCTATAGCGACATGGATGCCTCACTTTATAAATCAAACCCATTATTAACCTCCCTGAAGGAAAGGTACCTACCAACTTTGAAATTGTTAAACTAATCATCTATCTAAGTAGGTACGTCTAATAAATTAGTTCCAAGATTGATGAAGTTCAGAGATGTAGAGAAAATCAACGTACTTCCTTATGACGAACGGCTCAATACTCACTGCAGGCCGGAAAACAAAGTCAGAATACATAGTTTTCTCCCTCAAAAGCATGATATCTACACAAAACTACTTCGAACGATCTCAAACATTAAAATCCGCAGCTATCTCACAATTCGTCGAAGAATTTAATTGTTTACATTCGATCCAACAAATCATAGCAACGGCAATTTCATGGCGTGTTCCATGAAATTAGAAGCGTATTTATTGAAATAAGAAGCCGCCAACTCGATGACATTTCCTGCAGTCGCGCGGATTAGACCTCGAGGATGGTCCCCTACGAACTTCATCACACACAAAATTGTTTGTCATTCGACACAGATAAGACCTGCCTATTAATATTATCATTATTATTTTATTTCTGTGATATTTTGAAGAGAATTAAGCAATAAATTGAATAAATTCAAAACTAAGCTGTAAGAGCTCAAATTTTTGAAAAATTGTGGAAACAATCGATTTGAAACCAATTCTCAAAGTTATAGGAGAAATTTATTGACTTTAAAATGTTTAAGCCATGTTACTGAGAAAATGGCACGGAATAAGTACAAAACTTTGTGGTGAGTATGCAGTTTCTTTTCAAAACATTTCTTCACTCAAATTCATTTTTAACTACTCCAGGTCTTGGTCACGGAGTGGTTAAGGGGGTCTCAGTCGGACGCCGTTAGATCCTCGTTCCGCGTCAGTATTTCACAAAATCGAAGGTGCAAAAACTTAAAAAGTTGTACCTAAATTTGAAATTTTAAAGGATTTTAGAAATTCATTAGTGCACGGCTCTATTCGTTTTATCCGTGTGACGTCACATAGAATGGATGTTGGAAGAAGAAGGAGAAGAAGAAGAAGAATAAGACTAATCTCCCTGAAAGGCGGCCATGTCGACTCCGTTGTAAACAAAGATTGTATAGAATATTGCATAGGTTTTTCATTATGCCAATCTGTGCGGTTATTAGAGAGTTCCTAGTGGTTTTTGATACGGCGTGACGTATTACACACACACTCTCAACATGGAAGATATACTTCTTCCATGCTCTCAATCCGGTGCCGGATTGTGATAAGAACACGCCGTATCCGATACGGCGCCGTATTGTTACAGTCGAATACGTCACTAGGAGGCAATCCGGCGCGCTGTATTGAAAACATGGCGGACGATCAGGTTCCGGCGCGCCGGATTGACCCTACTAGGAACTCTCTAATAGTTGCTCTTCTCGGCCCGGAAGCGGTATTTAATTTTTTTGTTTGCCAAAAGTGATTAGAAACAGTGTGCAAAGACAAGAAACTTTCCAAAAAAAGAAGAATATCAGCCTTTTGACGTCGCTGCCTCCCAGCCTTCTGACAACCATGATTTTCGATGAACTGACACTTTTATAACCAGCTTCAAATTATCTTATTATTATTATTATTTGTACACGTTTTCTTTTTCATTAGTTAGGTATTTGTTTGTTTCCCCGGGAAATATCATGTTGTTCACCTCTCGAAACCAACTGCTCATCACGAAAATTCTGTAATCTTCACATCAAGTTCATGGTGTAGGTACTGCCTATCGTTAATTCTGTGCGAATTGTATATTGTTTCAATGTACAATGAAATTTCTGAATAAATTGCGTGTTTTTCATTGAATGTTGTACATTATTCCATTATGTCAACACACCTAACTACAGATCTACAATAAACAGACGATGGGAGTCAGCTCACGTAAGTAAGTACCATTACACTTGCTCTAAACTATCTAGAGATATGTTGTAGGACAACTAATGAACCAGTAGATAGGTAGCTACTGAATAATCGGTAGTTATTACCTACTTATATGAGACCCAAAAAAATGTATTGAGAACTCTGGAAAATCTAGGTTTGTGGTGTTCACTAGGTACTTTCTAAAGGCGAATACGCTCAACCATCAGTAGGTAGGAACGTTTTATATTGCAATCTAAGGTCAGATTGGGATGTAAATAGGCACTTGTCTCTGGTTCTCTATATGAGTAGGTATCTATTATCGATCTACACATCTACAATAAACAGAATATCAGTTCACATAAGTAGGTACAATTTAAGGTTTCAAGAAAAGAAGTTCGTAGGTACAACATTTATAAGATTTACCTTTGAAAAATACCGTCTTTAGCAGTTAGTTGTCTGTAAGTTCGTATATCACTATATCTATCGTAGTAGGTTTGATCTGTACTTCCTTTTTTGTGAAAGTCTGTACGTCCGTGATAGGTAGAAACAAAACACTTCCTCTAAACTATCCAGAGATATGTTGTTGGACAAACAATGAACAAGGAGACAGAGAACCACTGCAAAATCGGTAGTTGTTATGTTTGAGACCCAAAAAAATGCAGTAAGAACGCTGGAAAATCTAGGTTTCTGGTGTTCGCTAGGTACTTTCTAAAGGTGAATACGATCAAAACCATCAAAAGGTAGGAAGGTTTCATATCACAATGTAGGGTCAGAAAAGGATGTAAATAGGCACTTGTCTCCAGTTCTCCATGTAAATAGGTATCCAAGTAGTATTACGTTTGTTCAATGTGGCGAATAAATATTCAAATTTTCATTCTGAAAAACTTATTTCGAGAGTTTTTAATTGACACTAATGTTTGTGTCAGCCTGGTTTGCTTGTCAGCATGACAGTTGACACCTGTCATGTCCCTGTTCTTTGTGTCAAGACCCCACAGTGTCTGTATCAGCTGTTTGCAATCTGATCGCTACTTACGATTACATAATTGCTATAAAAGAATAGAAAGAAGAAAATAATGAATATACCACTATCATTCTGTTTGCATACCAAGAAATAGGACCTATGTGGTATGTAAACATAATGACCTTGCTGACAGCGAGTCAAAATGGCGCCCTTTCACGACCAGGTGATCGGGTAAGCTGAGAAGGTTAGGTTTGATAACCTAAGGTAGGTTAAATTGAGTCTCACGGATATCACCCATAGAATTTAAAAACTGAAATATTGCCGCTGGAATCGTCAAAATCGAACAATAATTGCCGGAGAAAATGGGAAAACCCGTTAATTCTGTTAAGGTTAACCGTTAAGTTACGTTTTTCCCATAAAATGTAGCTAAACTTGAAATTGTCCAGGATTTTAGGAATTCATTGGTGCATGGGCCTTGGGAATTGAAAAAATGAAGGATTGCCGTTGAAATTATCAAAATCGGACAATTATAGCCAGAAAAATATGGGGAAAACATGGAAAAACTGTTTATTTAGTAGTTTTCCCATTCCTCTTTGGCAATTATCGTTCGATTTTGATGATTCTGTCGGCAATATTCCAGTATTTCAATTCCCCAGGGCCGTCCATTAATGAATTTCTAAAATCCTTTGGAATTTCAAATTTAGGTACAACTTTTCAAGTTTTGCGCCTTCAATTTCGCTAAATACTAAAAATGAACGGCGACCGACTGAGACCCCATGAACGGAGGTTTGAAAAACCGGCACAAACTACTTACTAAAGTTTTGAAAATATGTTCAAAATTTTCAATAAAAAAATCCAAAATCACATTCAAAACATTTTGAACACAGAATTCAAATTTAAAATTAAGTTTCTTCAAATTTCGAATTAATTTTTGAATTAAAAAAAAGTGGTATGCGATACGTACCAACGTAGTGAAATTGTGAGGATATAAGGGAAAAACTTGAGTTAAAAACGGTCTAGAAATCCAAAATGTCGACAATTTTAAAAGAATGGACGAGTCGTGAAGAATCGTTAGGATTCTCAGAATTATTTTCAGTGATGAAATTTCAAAATTCGTTGTAGATAATTGAAGGATCTAAGATTTGGATGATTTTGGTCTTTTGAGCATGTTAATTTAAATGTTACCTCAATATATTGGACTCTCTTGTTATATTATCCTGTCCTACGCATGGTCAACATAAACGGGTTATTATTGCTAAACAACGCCGAACGTATCAAAAATGTTGAATCGAAAGTTGTATAAAACCTTGGCAACCTTTAATCAGCCTCGGCAGTCGTACGTACTGCAAAGAACGAGAGAGCTATGTGCCACAACCTCTCGGCAGTCGTTTCTTACATTTCATCCCACAATCTTTACTGCCATAAATTACACGTTCTAAGTGACTAAATGAAAAGATTCATTCATCAGAGTTGCAGACCGATTCCAACCTCCTGTCGGGAATTTGGCGGCTCTCGATGGGTTGCGAAATATTTTTCCGAGGTCTTTTTGGCAAACGACAGCGGAAAAGGAGGTTTCGTTCGTTGTTTGCAACGCTTCGGTCGGCGTTGTTTAGCAATAATAACCCGTTTAGTTGATTACCCATGCGTTGCACAGGATATTATAACAAGAGAGCCCAAGATATTGAAGTAACGATTAAATGGAAGAAACTCTGCCTTGCAGCATGAGTTGATGAGCGAATGTTCGAAACATACCTAATCTTAGCCATTTATGAACTCTCAAGAAAAGACGAAACAACTCTATTATGGGGGAATCCTTTTCTCCTGACAATTATTATGATCCTCATCCGTTTCGAGCTGATATTCAGATGAGATAAAAAAGTAGGTACCTATGTAATAATATTGTTATTAACCGAGAGCAGAGATGGCATATCGAATGAAATATATCGATATACTTATCAAATGATATATGGTCAATGAGATATCGATACCATCGATATATCGGAGAAAATGTATCGATATTTCGATATATCGGAAGATCTGGTAGGAAAAACGTGTTGAAGTAGGTAGGAGAATTAAATCGTTTTTAAAAATAACAAATATCATTTAGGAAGACATTTATCGACATATCGGAAGATGTACTTGGAAAAACTTGAAGAAGTAGGTACTTAGATGAATTTTAACGTTACTAACAACTCTTTGGAAGAAATATATCGACATACTCGACATATCGGAAGTTCTACTTTGAAAATCCGGTTGAAGTTAGTATTTAACCTACCTACTTAAAAAGTTATACTTATCGAAATCCATAGTTTGAAACCAGAAAAAAGTGCGAAATTGTCATGGTTTTAGAGCACTATAGCACCGGGTTTTTGGGGTTACAAATTTGGGAATAGAATCCTCAGGGGTTCTAACAACATAGATTTATAAATTGATAGGGTCCTTCAATTTATTTGTATTTGTCCTTTTAATTTATTTTATTTACTTTTTATTTCTTTTTTTTTATTATCCTTCAAATTTATTGTTGTGAAAACCTTCTTCACTTGGTATAGTAGGTAGTTTTAATCTAGACGCGGCTCCATTATTTTTTAGGGACTCTTGAGCGCTACTGTAGGTGTAAACCAGTCACGTACACATGTTTGAGCTGAAGTCAACTCTACAGTCTCAAATCAAGCCATCACGAACAAAATCACTTGATATTTTCCACAGGTAAAGGCGTCCCTTCTCATCCATTCATTTTAATGTTAATTTTGGTTTATTATTTTCAATAATGAACCTTTGGAATCGACCAAGAAAAAAAAAATTTTAACACCCCCTCAAAATTTGATGGTTTACGTTTCAAGGTACGTAGAATCCAAAAATCGAATAAAAATTTGGCCGTCCGTCCGCCGTACGCGGCACTTTTGCCACTTAGCATTGACCGATTTTGATGAAATTTGGTATGTAGGCTCCATTTGGGGTCCAGTTGTGCCCCGAAGCTTTTGGTTGAGGTAGGTCACTTCTAAGGGTTCCAAAATCAATTTTGAAATTTTGAAAACGCCCTAACTCAAAAAATTTCGATGTAAAGGTATTGTTTTTCCTTCAATTTAAGATTCTATAGAATTTTTAGAATTTTTTGAGACCACGCGGAGCTCTGTAGGACAAACCGTTCGCTCCCTACGAAAATTCAAGTGTTTATTTTGAAATATATATATATATAGATAAATCAAAACACGAGCGTGAATCGCAAAAGAGGCCTAATCTCCGTTCAAATTAGAGCTGATCGAAATGTAATCGATAGTTGGTGATTTTGATTTTTTTTAAATTTTTTTGATTTTTTTTTTTTTTTTTTTCCTCCATATTGGATGGTTGGTGATTTTGTAGACGAGTGATCTATATAGAAAAATAATAAACCATTGTGTAATAATTTGCAGCGTTTTTACTGGTTGAAAACAAGTCGCGATATTATCGGTAAATATATCGATATTGACCGATAATATCGGTTCTCTATATCGATATATCAACCGTAATTTATCGATATATTTCATATATTGATAGATCGTTGCCATCCCTAACCGAGAGATGTGTCACTTGAAATAATTTCCAAAGTGAACGCTCTACAACACGGGACAATCCTCATGTGGATAGAAAATGTAAGTAAAACGCTTCATTTCTGTTCTTGCATTTTCTTTCCAATATTGAATTGTTGCATTGCTTTTTTTTGAGCTATCAATCTGGACGCCACGATTTTCATAGGGAACCATTCACACACCAATCTGAAGGAAGTTATGGCCGATAAAAAGATTTTACTGTTGATCCAGAGATGATGCTTTTCTTAGGGAACCACCTACACGCCAACGCATGTAGATCTAGATGCCAAAAATTAATTAATAAAAAACAATTTAATAATCGCCCTAAAAATCAAAATTTCCACGAGAATTTCATGTTTTAGACCTTCATAAACAATTTTGAGTGTCTGCAAACCCTTCAAACGGGCATAAGGTATGGATGTTTTCATGACTCGGAAAAATGGCCTCTGCGCTTTCCCAAAAATGACATCACCGTAACAACCACGACTCTACAGTTTTCATCCGATTTCGATGGAATTCGAGGAGTTGTAGCATTTTCATGTCAAATTGGAGGTTTTACACACCAAATTGGTGGTTTCACACATCAATTATTTGGAGGTTTTCCATTTCAAGTTGGTGGTTTTTCAATTCAAATTTGAGGTTTTACACATCAAATTAGAGGGTGACAGAAATTCACGATTCAGTTTTGGGAAAGCAGTAACAAAAATTAACGCGTGAAGAATTAAAAAAAATTAATTATTAATTTAATTATAAAATTTAATTATTAAATTTTATTTAATTATAAAATTTAATTGTGAGCTTTAAAAAAAGAACGGCAGTTGGAAGGGATGGATACGTGAAATGGAATGTCTTCGTCATGTGAGATAGGCGGACTATCGGCGCGGCGTTTAAAATTGATATGATTTCCATTCATTTTCATCATCCTCCAATTTGAAGTTTAAAACCTCCAAATTGATGTGTAAAACCTCCAATTTGTTGTGTAAAACGTCGAATTTTATGTGTAAATGCCATGGTTGGGACTCTGGTTGGTTCCTCATTAATTTCTTCGTCTTCTGATCACACAATTTTGCGGGTAATGGTAGGTACATGAAAATTACTTAATTATATTTTACACGGTGCATCGTGTAAAGGATACCAGGGGGCAAAGTGCATCAACGTGTGAACATACAGTTTTTACCGGCTGCATTAAAAATTTAGCCAATTTTCCATTATTTTTAAATAACAAATAACGAACATGTGATATGAAAATTCTACTGGTTTCAGGAGAACAAAAAAACTCCTCTAGTTTACTTGCTTTGGATCTGTACACACGGTAGCAAAACGTGTTGATAATACTTGTTGTCTTAACTGTTGTTCATAACAAGTGTTGCTCAAGTTGAAATTAAAAATTTTTAGTTGTTCGAACAAAAAAGACGACCACAGCACTAGCTTCCCATTTGTTCATATCACATGTTGTCACTTAGCCATCGAAATTTGAATCGTACTTCTTTATGGTGAATGGAGCGATTCGAAGTGAAGATCCAAATTTATAACTCTCACAGCTCATTTTCTGGAGTAACATGATCACGGTGACAAACTAACACACACACTGGAAGTTTTAAAAATTGGCACTGCCGGAAATTTCTAAATTGGCACAGTCCGTAGAAGGGAATATAACATTTTGGAGCGGGCGAAATCCGATCGCGTCCTCGCGGTGGGCGAGGCGGGGGAGGAGGAGGAGATCGGATGAAAGCGGACGGCGAACTGGGCGGCCCCTAGACGCGGAGATCGGGAGGACCGCCCGGATGAGGGCGGCGGGGGGGGGAGGGTGGAGGGGGTGGAAGGGCGTAACTTACGAAGTCATGAAATGGTCATAAAAAGTCAACTCGTGCACCATAGTGTCTAAGAATAGTCAACATGGATGGATTTTTGGTCTTGGGTCGTTTCAAATTTTTACCTCGACCGAGGGGTCATTTCAAAAATTTTATATTGACCGGTTTTATTAAGACCGATAATAAATTCGGAGTTATTACTACAATCGTAACTAACTAGAAAAATGTGATGGTTATTGTTTTTGATAATGAATCTATGGAATCGATCAAGAAAAATAAATAACCCCGTCAAAATGCGATGGTTTATTACGTTTCAAAAAATTCCGTACGTCTGCCGCGTGGCACATTCCTTTGATACCACATATCGATAGAGGCCCCGAAGATTTTGATAATTTCAAGTCAATTATACGAGATTCAAAATGAAAGGATAAAATTTTCAAAATGCCCTACTAGCTTGGTTACACACATTCCTTTGATACCACATATCGATAGAGGCCCCGAAGATTTTGATAATTTCAAGTCAATTATACGAGATTCAAAATGAAAGGATAAAATTTTCAAAATGCCCTACTAGCTTGGTTACACACATTCCTTTGATACCACATATCGACAGAGGCCCCGAAGATTTTGATAATTTCAAGCCAATTATACGAGATTCAAAATGAAAGAACAAAATTTTCAAAATGCCCTACTAGCTTGGTTACACACATTCCTTTGATACCACATATCGATAGAGGCCCCGAAGATTTTGATAATTTCAAGTCAATTATACGAGATTCAAAATGAAAGAATAAAATTTTCAAAATGCCCTACTAGCTTGGTTACACACATTCCTTTGATACCACATATCGACAGAGGCCCCGAAGATTTTGATAATTTCAAGCCAATTATACGAGATTCAAAATGAAAGAACAAAATTTTCAAAATGCCCTACTAGCTTGGTTACACACATTCCTTTGATACCACATATCGATAGAGGCCCCGAAGATTTTGATAATTTCAAGTCAATTATACGAGATTCAAAATGAAAGGATAAAATTTTCAAAATGCCCTACTAGCTTGGTTACACACATTCCTTTGATACCACATATCGATAGAGGCCCCGAAGATTTTGATAATTTCAAGTCAATTATACGAGATTCAAAATGAAAGGATAAAATTTTCAAAATGCCCTACTAGCTTGGTTACACACATTCCTTTGATACCACATATCGACAGAGGCCCCGAAGATTTTGATAATTTCAAGCCAATTATACGAGATTCAAAATGAAAGAACAAAATTTTCAAAATGCCCTACTAGCTTGGTTACACACATTCCTTTGATACCACATATCGATAGAGGCCCCGAAGATTTTGATAATTTCAAGTCAATTATACGAGATTCAAAATGAAAGAATAAAATTTTCAAAATGCCCTACTAGCTTGGTTACACACATTCCTTTGATACCACATATCGACAGAGGCCCCGAAGATTTTGATAATTTCAAGCCAATTATACGAGATTCAAAATGAAAGAATAAAATTTTCAAAATGCCCTACTAGCTTGGTTACACACATTCCTTTGATACCACATATCGATAGAGGCCCCGAAGATTTTGATAATTTCAAGTCAATTATACGAGATTCAAAATGAAAGAATAAAATTTTCAAAATGCCCTTCTAGCTTGGTTACACACATTCCTTTGATACCACATATCGATAGAGGCCCCGAAGATTTTGATAATTTCAAGCCAATTATACGAGATTCAAAATGAAAGAATAAAATTTTCAAAATGCCCTACTAGCTTGGTTACACACATTCCTTTGATACCACATATCGATAGAGGCCCCGAAGATTTTGATAATTTCAAGTCAATTATACGAGATTCAAAATGAAAGAATAAAATTTTCAAAATGCCCTACTAGCTTGGTTACACACATTCCTTTGATACCACATATCGATAGAGGCCCCGAAGATTTTGATAATTTCAAGTCAATTATACGAGATTCAAAATGAAAGGATAAAATTTTCAAAATGCCCTACTAGCTTGGTTACACACATTCCTTTGATACCACATATCGACAGAGGCCCCGAAGATTTTGATAATTTCAAGCCAATTATACGAGATTCAAAATGAAAGAATAAAATTTTCAAAATGCCCTACTAGCTTGGTTACACACATTCCTTTGATACCACATATCGACAGAGGCCCCGAAGATTTTGATAATTTCAAGCCAATTATACGAGATTCAAAATGAAAGAATAAAATTTTCAAAATGCCCTACTAGCTTGGTTACACACATTCCTTTGATACCACATATCGATAGAGGCCCCGAAGATTTTGATAATTTCAAGTCAATTATACGAGATTCAAAATGAAAGAATAAAATTTTCAAAATGCCCTACTAGCTTGGTTACACACATTCCTTTGATACCACATATCGATAGAGGCCCCGAAGATTTTGATAATTTCAAGCCAATTATACGAGATTCAAAATGAAAGAATAAAATTTTCAAAATGCCCTACTAGCTTGGTTACACACATTCCTTTGATACCACATATCGATAGAGGCCCCGAAGATTTTGATAATTTCAAGCCAATTATACGAGATTCAAAATGAAAGAATAAAATTTTCAAAATGCCCTACTAGCTTGGTTACACACATTCCTTTGATACCACATATCGATAGAGGCCCCGAAGATTTTGATAATTTCAAGCCAATTATACGAGATTCAAAATGAAAGAATAAAATTTTCAAAATGCCCTACTACACATTCCTTACACATTCCTTTGATGGTTACACACATTCCTTTGATACCACATATCGATAGAGGCCCCGAAGATTTTGATAATTTCAAGTCAATTATACGAGATTCAAAATGAAAGAATAAAATTTTCAAAATGCCCTACTAGCTTGGTTACACACATTCCTTTGATACCACATATCGACAGAGGCCCCGAAGATTTTGATAATTTCAAGCCAATTATACGAGATTCAAAATGAAAGAATAAAATTTTCAAAATGCCCTACTAGCTTGGTTACACACATTCCTTTGATACCACATATCGATAGAGGCCCCGAAGATTTTGATAATTTCAAGTCAATTATACGAGATTCAAAATGAAAGAATAAAATTTTCAAAATGCCCTACTAGCTTGGTTACACACATTCCTTTGATACCACATATCGATAGAGGCCCCGAAGATTTTGATAATTTCAAGCCAATTATACGAGATTCAAAATGAAAGAATAAAATTTTCAAAATGCCCTACTAGCTTGGTTACACACATTCCTTTGATACCACATATCGATAGAGGCCCCGAAGATTTTGATAATTTCAAGTCAATTATACGAGATTCAAAATGAAAGAATAAAATTTTCAAAATGCCCTACTAGCTTGGATACACACATTCCTTTGATACCACATATCGATAGAGGCCCCGAAGATTTTGATAATTTCAAGCCAATTATACGAGATTCAAAATGAAAGAATAAAATTTTCAAAATGCCCTACTAGCTTGGTTACACACATTCCTTTGATACCACATATCGATAGAGGCCCCGAAGATTTTGATAATTTCAAGCCAATTATACGAGATTCAAAATGAAAGAATAAAATTTTCAAAATGCCCTACTAGCTTGGTTACACACATTCCTTTGATACCACATATCGATAGAGGCCCCGAAGATTTTGATAATTTCAAGTCAATTATACGAGATTCAAAATGAAAGGATAAAATTTTCAAAATGCCCTACTAGCTTGGTTACACACATTCCTTTGATACCACATATCGATAGAGGCCCCGAAGATTTTGATAATTTCAAGCCAATTATACGAGATTCAAAATGAAAGAATAAAATTTTCAAAATGCCCTACTAGCTTGGTTACACACATTCCTTTGATACCACATATCGATAGAGGCCCCGAAGATTTTGATAATTTCAAGTCAATTATACGAGATTCAAAATGAAAGGATAAAATTTTCGAAATGCCCTTCTAGCTTGGTTACACACATTCCTTTGATACCACATATCGATAGAGGCCCCGAAGATTTTGATAATTTCAAGTCAATTATACGAGATTCAAAATGAAAGGATAAAATTTTCAAAATGCCCTTCTAGCTTGGTTACACACATTCCTTTGATACCAAATATTGATAGAGGCCCCGAAGATTTTGATAATTTCAAGCCAATTATACGAGATTCAAAATGAAAGGATAAAATTTTCAAAATGCCCTACTAGCTTGGTTACACACATTCCTTTGATACCAAATATTGATAGAGGCCCTGAAGATTTTGATAATTTCAAGTCAACTATAAGGATTCAAAATGAAAGGATAAAATTTTCAAAATGCCCTACTAGTTTGGGTACACACATTCCTTTGATACCAAATATTGATAGAGGCCCCGAAGATTTTATTTCAAGTAATTATAAGAGATTCAAAATGAAAGGATAACATTTTCAGAATGCCCTACTAGCTTGGTTACACACATTCCTTTGATACCAAATATTGATAGAGGCCCCGAAGATTTTGATAATTTCAAGCCAATTATACGAGATTCAAAATGAAAGGATAAAATTTTCAAAATGCCCTACTAGCTTGGTTACACACATTCCTTTGATACCAAATATTGATAGAGGCCCCGAAGATTTTGATAATTTCAAGCCAATTATACGAGATTCAAAATGAAAGGATAAAATTTTCAAAATGCCCTACTAGCTTGGTTACACACATTCCTTTGATACCAAATATTGATAGAGGCCCTGAAGATTTTGATAATTTCAAGTCAACTATAAGGATTCAAAATGAAAGGATAAAATTTTCAAAATGCCCTACTAGTTTGGGTACACACATTCCTTTGATACCAAATATTGATAGAGGCCCCGAAGATTTTATTTCAAGTAATTATAAGAGATTCAAAATGAAAGGATAAAATTTTCAAAATGCCCTACCAGCTTGGTTACACACATTCCTTTGATACCAAATATTGATAGAGGCCCCGAAGATTTTATTTCAAGTAATTATAAGAGATTCAAAATGAAAGGATAAAATTTTCAAAATGCCCTACTAGTTTGGTTACACACATTCCTTTGATACCACATATCGATAGAGGCCCCGAAGATTTTGATAATTTCAAGTCAATTATACGAGATTCAAAATGAAAGGATAAAAATTTCAAAATGCCCTACTAGCTTGGTTACACACATTCCTTTGATACCACATATCGATAGAGGCCCCGAAGATTTTGATAATTTCAAGTCAATTATACGAGATTCAAAATGAAAGGATAAAATTTTCAAAATGCCCTACTAGCTTGGTTACACACATTCCTTTGATACCACATATCGATAGAGGCCCCGAAGATTTTGATAATTTCAAGTCAATTATAAGAGATTCAAAATGAAAGGATAAAATTTTCAAAATGCCCTACTAGCTTAGTTACACACATTCCTTTGATACCACATATCGATAGAGGCCCCGAAGATTTTGATAATTTCAAGTCAATTATACGAGATTCAAAATGAAAGGATAAAATTTTCAAAATGCCCTACTAGCTTGGTTACACACATTCCTTTGATACCACATATTGATAGAGGCCCCGAAGATTTTGATAATTTCAAGTCAATTATACGAGAGTCAAAATGAAAGGATAAAAATTTCAAAATGCCCTACTAGCTTGGTTACACACATTCCTTTGATACCAAATATCGATAGAGGCCCCGAAGATTTTGATAATTTCAAGTCAATTATACGAGATTCAAAATGAAAGGATAAAATTTTCAAAATGCCCTACTAGCTTGGTTACACACATTCCTTTGATACCACATATCGATAGAGGCCCCGAAGATTTTGATAATTTCAAGTCAATTATACGAGATTCAAAATGAAAGGATAAAAATTTCAAAATGCCCTACTAGCTTGGTTACACACATTCCTTTGATACCACATATCGATAGAGGCCCCGAAGATTTTGATAATTTCAAGTCAATTATACGAGATTCAAAATGAAAGGATAAAAATTTCAAAATGCCCTACTAGCTTGGTTACACACATTCCTTTGATACCACATATCGATAGAGGCCCCGAAGATTTTGATAATTTCAAGCCAATTATAAGAGATTCAAAATGAAAGGATAAAATGTTCAAAACGCCCTACTAGCTTGGGTACGTTCACTACACAAGTATTGTTTTTTCATAAATTTAAAATATTGTCGAATAACTAGAATTGAATGAGACCACTCAGAGCTCCGTACGATCTGCCTTCAATCAACATTCATTCCCGGTAAGTAGAGCTTGATGAGGGTTGATAAGGGAATTTATCTGTTACCAGGGGCACCCCACGGTCATCATTAACTTGGCAAGGAAAGTGCATGTCGACCATTCGCTCCAATATTACGGCCTTCGGCCATCGCAATCGTCGGTTTTACAAATCGACAGTGAACTTGCAAAACCATGTAGGTAAGTCGTTTTCCAGAAATTTTACAGGAAACGAGAAAAACTTGCTTCAAAGTGGACTTAACACGTTGGTTCATATTTGTTGCTTTTGACGCATAGAGAAGAGATAGTCGAGTTTTTGCCAGTTTGGCTCCGTTTGATGGATCAAGGGGGTCTCATTCTATCCAAATAGCTAAAGTCGTTTTCCAGAAATTTTACAGGAAACGAGATAAACTTGCTTCAAAGTGGACTTAACACGTTGGTTCATATTTGTTGCTTTTGACGCATAGAGAAGAGATAGTCGAGTTTTTGCCAGTTTGGCTCCGTTTGATGGATCAAGGGGGTCTCATTCTATCCAAATAGCTAATAACCTTATTTTTGAAAAAAATCGGACTTACATGGTTTTGCAAGTTCACTGTCGAAATGTAGTTCTAAAGCTACATCGCGAAGATATCGATAGATCGAGCCATTAAATGAATGTTCCTTTAAAGCTACAGTACCAGAGGTATACCTCTGGTACAGAGGAATTATTCAATGTAGACTTATGAAAATTTACACTACCCCTCAGGTAAGAACCCTTCGTAGTTCATCCCCCCTAGAGCTCGTCATCCCTTGGAACGGGACTCTAGTTGAAGACCATTGAAACGAAGCTTCTGATTGGGGCTCCGTGCAATGTTCCGAAATCATCCGCCAATGGTAGGCTAGATAGCTTTTCCCTATTTTCTCTTGGAGCTGGGTCGGCTTGGTTTTGAGGCACATTCCAGCATTAGTTCTTGTCTAGAGCGTTCTAATAAAAGTTTTTACGAATTTCTCTTTCATTTAAAAGTGTTTTTCATTTACCAATCTACTTAATTCTACAGGGATCTGTGCGTTGTAGGTACGTCCGAAAAGTTGAAATCCGCAATCAAGCGGTACTTCACTGAATTCAAGTCTTTCGTCCATTCAAACTCTACAATTCTATTGAATTCAAACATTAACAATGGGGTAGTTGCATGGGTCGGAATTTCGTGTTTTTGACTTCAGATTCGAATTTAGCGCACTTAAAAACGTATCTGTACCTGTTTTCAGATAGAAATTCCATTTAGTTTAGCCGTATTTCAATAAAGAAGCACCGTGCTTTTTAGTGTTGGCGGGCCACTCCTCTTACGTCATCCCTAAACGAGAATCTCACAATAGAGTGCGTTGAGATCACTGCCATCGAGGACAATTCGAGTCAGAAACATTGAAATATAGTTGCAAAATAATGGCGATGGTTAAAAAAACTTTGAAATATATTTTTCAAGCTTTACATGTTTAAATTAATCGTTTAAATTGAAATTTTTGAAGCATATTTTGGTTATTTTTCTTGTTATTAAAACCTCGCGTTACTTTTACGGTCATGTTATCACGTTATCAGTGGACACATTTCTGGTGGTGCGGTCTGAGTTGAGTGCGGTCTGAGTTCGTACCATAGTTTATACCGGTATTTACCTACCATAATTTATTAGTTGATTGGTTTGGAAAAGATAATGTTCTCTGTAAAGTTTCAAGGAGCTTTTAATAAACGCTTGCATACGAGTCTGCAACACATGTCTTCATTTTTTCCCACTACCTACCCGATAATCTGCTTTCGAATGTTGTTGACAGTTCTTTTAACTCAGGGGTAGGTATATCTCAGTTTCTTCCGTAAGTACAGCGGTTTTGGCAGCATATAATTTATGCAAACATTTAGGGCTTTCCAACGAATGGTGAACGATTTTTCTACGAACACGAATGACGAAGATAAAGTTAGGTAGGAACGACTTGGTTGTACCTAAGTAGAAATCATCAGAAAACCAACCGTAAATTTTTTCGTTTATGCGCCAAAGTATTGAAATAAAATGTCTATATGCCAAAAAGGAGAGCCATCGATTAGAGTTTCGAGGTGGCTTTCCTGGAAAATATTCCGTATTCGTATATTGGCATGTAGCACGATTTTTACGTCAATAAAAAGTTCGTCAGCGCCGAAATAAGAGGAGCCAAGAATGAAGGTAAGTTGACACTTTTGTAGAAAGTAAAAGATCAGTTGTTTTCTTGAGTGTAGTACTTCTTCATCAAAATGGTTGCAGTAGCTCATTTATTGGAAGTTTCATCGTAGTGTCATTATCCTGTACAACGTAGTACCAATGAGTGTTTGTAGAATGTTAAATAAAAGGATGTTGGATATGTCCAACTTGGAAGAATCTAGCAAATTTGCGAGGTTGTGGCTCGAGTATCACCAGAACACCGCATTTCTTCACAACCATATAAGGTTTCAGTTACAGTAGAGGGAATGCCAGAAGGAAACGAAATCTTAGATGCAACATGTTTCGATTGCGCTGCTAGCAAAATTCAGTATGAAAGCACCTCTAACAAACGTAAACAAACAGAGGGTTGCTCAAAGGACCCCCCGGGCAAAGGATCCCTCCGGCACAGTACCCCCAGGTCGATAACCTTGCGTCAGGGTAACAGTGGTGTAGTGGTCTCTTGGCCCCCTTCACACCCGTGACGTAGCCCCCACCCCGCAGCGTCCAAGCCGTGTGTAGGTTTTCCTGCCTGAATCCGAGAATCCCGTTCTTTGAAAAAATCTCTAAATTTTTAGGAAGCGTTTCTGGGAGTTTTATTTGCAGATTCGTACTTCAATAGAGATTCTCTACACAGAAAAAATACAAAAAATATCAAGCAACTATCCCATTCTATTGAAATTAATCTTACTTATGACTTGAACTTTTAAAAATAAACAGTTGTAAGATTCTCGTATTTTTGAGCTTTCTCACCTTATTTTTTGCGCTTTGGTACAACCCATGCTTCCCGGAAATTAGCGCTTTCGAACACCGTCCTTCAGCAGATTAGCGCTTATGCCATCTGGCCCATTTGACGTTCTACCCAATTTCAACTTCAGTCACAGACATACTATTTCAGCTAGTGTGACTTTTGCAGGACATGGATACATAAGGATGTGTCTGACTACTACGTTATACTGATCTGAAGAGAGATTAAGAGCAGAAATTGAAATTACCAAAAACGAGTAGAGTTGGTATGTTGTGTATGTGACTGAAATTGAAATAGGAAACAACAAATGCATTAACCCACGGGATTATCTCAGGCAAATTCATGATGGCTGAAGGCGTCGGTGTACACCGAAGCGAGAACGTAATCGTTCTCAAACACATACAAATCAGATCGGTTTTTTGGTGTTGAGTTTCCACATTCACCCCAATAACATAAATATTTATAGTTTCCGAGTAGCGGGGTAGTTTTGTTCATTAAGAGGCGATTGCGTGGGGGGATCCAATACCTCAGAGACCATTTTGACGGGCTGCCAACAGTCTCGCGTGGCTTCAAGAATTACCTCTGGTTGCCCACTTCACCTGTCAGATTGCGGCCAAGAAAGTCTTCATTATCAATCAACTGGGTTCTCAAAGACCGTTCCAGGCACGGAAATAGAATAGATGTTCTATGTATTTAATGGCGAATTGTGAAAAAAAACACAATTATTTATTTATTTATTTTATTATTTTTTGATTAAGTATTTTGATGAGTCGACTTTTTGCTGCTCAAAAATAGAACTCCAACAAAACCCAATCTTGGTAGGCACAATAATTTAATGGCGTTTGATCGTTCGTTCGTCGTACTCTTGAACACCGATTTTCGAAATGTGAAGGTTGTGTCTAATTATTTTGCCTATTTTCGTCACCTCTAATAGTAACGTTTTCCTGCGGATTCGGAAATAAGTAGTTATTAAACTGTGTAACTAGTCATTTAGAAATTATAGAGGTCCCGAATGTTAAGGACGTCAGAAAACATTAAATGTAAATAACAGATAACTGAAAGATAACATTTTTGTAAAATTTGTCACTAAATTTTAGTGACAAATTTCACAAAAACGTTTGAAACGCAAAAAGTCAGAATTGGAAGGAATTTCATTTTCATTAGATGAAACTCCGATCTCACATAGTTTATCAACAATAACAATAAAACTCGGCGCTTTGCGCCTCGGCGGGGGGCTCCGCCCCCCTGCACCCCCCGGTTTATTTATTTTTCCATACTCTGTATGAAATCATAGGAACACAGAATTTGTTTTTGCGATGCTAGTCATCCGTTAAATAAAAAACAACAATAATAAATGTGGAGTCTTTGGCAATAATAAAATAAATAATTGTTAGACATTTAATTTGGTCTAAAACCCTATAAATGTTATATAAATAAATATGTAACTACAAGAAAAATACTATATAAATTGAGAGCTTTCCAAAGAATGGTGAACAATTTCTGTGCAATGAACACTGCGGGAGTTCTATTTCCTTACCAACGGCTTGGTTGCACGTGAAAATCATTATAAAAGGCGCGTAACGGTTTTTTCTGTCGCTTTTTCGTGACGATTTTTTTTCTCGGTAGGTCATCGCAAAAACACATTCTGTGTTAAAATAACTAATTGAAAACTACAATTTAGTGAATGATTTAGCATAACAGAGATGAAATCTAGTCAATACCCAAGTCTAGATTTTCCATGGGCTATTAATAATTTGATACCGCCAGTGAAGGAAGCAGTTTTTACAACCTCTAAAAACAGAATTAGAATGTTTTTCTCTCTTTTTCTCTTTCTCGTTCGCGTGATATTTTGACCGTAATTGGGTCTCATCTCCATAAACTGCAATATCACACTAAAAACCTCGGAGTCTCCTAACAAGATGAAAAATATACGGTGGAAAAAGACAGATTATGAACTGTTATAAACAATATCAAGGGGGTCACTGGAACTGATCGAAGGATTTTAGATCAGCTGTACGAGCGATATTGGTCCTTTTAATTATAAAGCGTTGAAATTTTCCAAACAGTATTTTGGAGACTGAGATTAAGTCAGGAGAGCAGTGAATGTGATAAGAGCTGACTTATCTCTTGTTAAAGCGTTGAAATAAATAATATGGAATTCAGCTTCTTGGTGACAAGGATGAAGTTAGGTCGGTAGAGTTGCAAAAGCTGATTTCTCTCCTGGCCATCCCAGAGCGTTGAATTATATGGAACTCAGTATTTTAGCCACCACTTTAAGTTGAAATACAGCATCTTAGCCGCCACTGGAAGTGACTGGGAGGAAGACGGAACTGCTGCGCGATCCAATTTTTCTCTTGTACAAGCCAGAGCTAAGAAATATATGGTACAACTAGAAGTGACGTGAGTAGTGAAGTAGTAAGAAAGAAGTCAGATCAGCTGTGTGCGCGATAAAGCCAATTTCTCTCCTGTACAAGGCAAAGAGTAGAAACAAATGGAACACAGCTTCTTAGGGACAGATATGAATCCAGGTCAGCAGTGATACAAAAGCTGATGTTTCTCCTGGCCTCCTACATTATATGGAATACAGAACCTACTATAGTAGCCATTTCAAGTTGAAATACAGTATCTTAGCCACCATTGGAAGTGACTGGGAGGAAGACGGATCTGCTGTGTGCTCGATGAAGCCAATTTCTCTCCTGTACAAGGCAAAGAGTAGAAATAAATGGAACACAGCTTCTTAGGGACAGGTATGAATCCAGTTCAGCAGTGATACAAAAGCTGATGTTTCTCCTGGCCTCCTACATTATATGGAATACAGAACCTACTATAGTAGCCATTTCAAGTTAAAATACAGTATCTTAGCCACCATTGGAAGTGACTGGGAGGAAGACGGATCTGCTGTGTGCTCGATGAAACCAATTTTTCTCCTGTACAAGGCAAAGAGTAGAAATAAATGGAACACAGCTTCTTAGGGACAGGTATGAATTCAGGTCAGCAGTGATACAAAAGCTGATGTTTCTCCTGGCCTCCTACATTGTATGGAATACAGAACCTACTATAGTAGCCATAGCAAGTTGAAATACAGTATCTTAGCCACCATTGAGTGACTGAGAGGAAGACGGATCTGCTGTGCTCGATGAAACCAATTTCTCTCCTGTACAAGGCAAAGAGTAGAAATAAATGGAACACAGCTTCTTAGGGACAGGTATGAATCCAGGTCAGCAGTGATACAAAAGCTGATGTTTCTCCTGGCCTCCCTCCTACATTATATGGAATACAGAACCTACTATAGTAGCCATTTCAAGTTAAAATACAGTATCTTAGCCACCATTGGAAGTGACTGGGAGGAAGACGGATCTGCTGTGTGCTCGATCAAGCCAATTTTTCTCCTGTACAAGGCAAAGAGTAGAAATAAATGGAACACAGCTTCTTAGGGACAGGTATGAATCCAGGTCAGCAGTGATACAAAAGCCGATGTTTCTCCTGGCCTCCTACATTATATGGAATACAGAACCTACTATAGTAGCCATTTCAAGTTAAAATACAGTATCTTAGCCACCATTGGAAGTGACTGGGAGGAAGACGGATCTGCTGTGCTCGATGAAACCAATTTTTCTCCTGTACAAGGTAAAGAGTAGAAATAAATGGAACACAGCTTCTTAGGGACAGATATGAATCCAGGTCAGCAGTGATACAAAAGCTGATGTTTCTCCTGGCCTCCTACATTATATGGAATACAGAACCTACTATAGTAGCCATTTCAAGTTAAAATACAGTATCTTAGCCACCATTGGAAGTGACTGGGAGGAAGACGGATCTGCTGTGTGCTCGATCAAGCCAATTTTTCTCCTGTACAAGGCAAAGAGTAGAAATAAATGGAACACAGCTTCTTAGGGACAGGTATGAATCCAGGTCAGCAGTGATACAAAAGCCGATGTTTCTCCTGGCCTCCTACATTATATGGAATACAGAACCTACTATAGTAGCCATTTCAAGTTAAAATACAGTATCTTAGCCACCATTGGAAGTGACTGGGAGGAAGACGGATCTGCTGTGCTCGATGAAACCAATTTTTCTCCTGTACAAGGCAAAGAGTAGAAATAAATGGAACACAACTTCTTAGGGACAGATATGAATCCAGGTCAGCAGTGATACAAAAGCTGATGTTTCTCCTGGCCTCCTACATTGTATGGAATACAGAACCTACTACAGTAGCCATAGCAAGTTGAAATACAGTATCTTAGCCACCATTGGAAGTGACTGGGAGGAAGACAGATCTGTTGTGTACTCGATGAAGCCAATTTCTCTCCTGTACAAGGCTAAGAGTTGAAATATGTAGAACACAGCTTCTTGAGGACAGGTGTGAAGCCAGGTAATCAGCATGTGTTACAAAAGCTGATATCTCTCCTAGTCATCCCTGAGTGTTGAATTATATGGAACACAGCGCCATAGCCGCTACTTTAAATGACCGGGAGGAAGTCGGATCAGCTATTTGAGCGATAAACTTAACTTCTTCCTTCATCCCTGAGCTACCTTCGAATCTACGTTCGTCCATGCATAGCAAATTTACAAAGCAACTTACTTCACGACGGATTTTATTCTGGACTTGGGCTGCAAGAAACAAATGCTCAGCTCGGCCAGAGAAATCGCCCTGCAGGGGCAACAATGACTGTGGTGCCACGGCTGAGGATTCCTGGGGACGATCCAAGGCGCCCGCAGTCCGTCCTGGCCCCAAACTGCCCTCAGCGCATGGCTCACTAAACTCCGTTTTTCCAATTGATTTTGGTTATTCATCGTTCAGAATTTCAGTCACAAAACGCGGACACGACACGAACGCGGTATAAAAAACACAACACGGATTTAACAAGTTCACTTATAAAAATAATGTTCACGTTAAATTTTTTAAAATTTATTTGACCTTATAACTAGTGGAAGACTCGTATTTCTGGAATCACGAGGTGGTTGTGAGAAATTTTGGATTTTCACATGGAAGACAGTGGATATTTAGTTGGGTTGAGTAGCTCACATCTCTAATCGTTGGGGTGACGGCTCTGTGGAGGCTGACTGGCTGGCTGGTGCCACGATTGAGATCGACGGAGAAGTCGAAAATCCTTCATTTCTCCCTCCTTTGGTGTGAAGAACTCAGGAGTTTGAAATCGCCTCTCACGAAAGAGTCAAAAAGCCGGATTTACGACGCGAAACCCCTCGAAATAAGGAAGAACGGCGGGTCGAGGAAGGTTCTGCAATCAAGGGATTTTAGGGGTAGAGGGAGAGAGATGAAGGGATGCTGTGAAGACGAGTTGGAGGGGGAAGTTTTTCCAGACCAGGCGGATCGATTGGGCAAACGCGGAACCGCGCAGTGACGGTTTCTGAACCGAATTTCCTCCTCATTCGCGTCTAAATCACGACCGAGTAGGGGCGTACAAGCCTGTAGTTAATGGCAACCAATTTTTAGTTAACCATGTTCAATGGTGAGTATGCTGCAACCACGATTAATTAAATTCAAATTCATTGTGTTAGTTGTAGAAAAAAGGGGAAGAACTGAGTAACCCTGATCTTCCAACAACAAAACCAAACAGGTTTATTAGAAAATAAATTTGACTACCTACATAACTGAGCTTTGGAACTGTAATGTAAAATACTGTGTGTCCAAGTAACTACGCCCCCCCCCCCTAATTATTTTCTCTAATTGTGAACAAACAAAAAATCGGACCAATGTTTTGCGTAGAATTAAAAAATGACAAAATTGCGAAGCGCACATTAGTACAACCATGCGCAGCTAAGATCAACATTTCTTTTTATTAAACGCGCGCAACCCGCATGATATAGCGCCAAGCATAACCGATGCTTACAGTATGTTGGTATGGTATGCTGAAAATCGAAAAAAACTAACAATATCCGTACACTGAACTAATTGAACTAATTGTTCACTGAAATCCGTTTTGGAACATTCTGAACGATTCCTGATGAGCGTAAAAAAAAGATTTCTCTGAACATTTGCTCATTAATTCATGCTGCATGAATGGACTTTTTAAAATTTAATTTATTTTTACCGCACTTACAGCCGAAAAAACTAACTTTTTGTAAAAAACTGTAAAATGTATTATGTCAGAGGAGAAATAATTCCTGAAGGAAACGATACTCGGAAAAGATTCCACGGAAAATCGACGATTTCCTCCTCAAAAAGTGACTTTTTCGGCTGTAAATGCGTTAAAATGAAATTAAACCAAGAAATGGATATCACCACGCGATTCAGAGTAGAAAACGCTGCAAATCATTGCTCAAAGGTTTATTATTTTCTGTATAGATCACCCTTCTGTATAGATCACTGGTTCTCCATCAATAGCACCTACCACCATCTGTATTCTCCCTTGACCTTCCCTCTCAAATTTCAGCTTCCTGCGTTCAATAGGATTGAAAATGACTTCGGAGCTCACTCAGCTGATCAGTGATCTGAAGAGTGAAGAAGATCTCCTCGAATGCTGAAGACGCCTGGAAGAGCACTTCCATTCAATAGGATTGAAAATGACTTCGGAGCTCACTCAGCTGATCAGTGATCTGAGGAGTGCAGAAGATCTCCTCGAATGCTGAAGACGCCTGGAAGAGCACTTCCATTCAATAGGATTGAAAATGGCTTTGGAGCTCACTCAGCTGATCAGTGATCTGAGGAGAGAAGAAGATTTCCTCGAATGCTGGAGACGCCTGGAAGAGCACTTCCATTCAATAGGATTGAAAATGGCTTCGGAGCTCACTCACCTGATCAGTGATGTGAGGAGTGAAGAAGATCTCCTCGAATGCTGGAGACGCCTGGAAGAGCACTTCCATTCAATAGGATTGAAAATGGCTTCGGAGCTCACTCACCTGATCAGTGATGTGAGGAGTGAAGAAGATCTCCTCGAATGCTGGAGACGCCTGGAAGAGCACTTCCATTCAATAGGATTGAAAATGGCTTCGGAGCTCACTCAGCTGATCAGTGATCTGAGGAGTGAAGAAGATCTCCTCGAATGCTGGAGACGCCTGGAAGAGCACTTCCATTCAATAGGATTGAAAATGGCTTCGGAGCTCACTCAGCTGATCAGTGATCTGAAGAGTGAAGAAGCCTTTGAGCAATGATTTGCAGCGTTTTTTACCCACCAACATTTTTTTTACCTACCAAATTTTTTTTACCTACCAGCTAGGTACTACCTACCACACCATACTGGCTTCACACCTTCACAATCAAGTTTATTAGAAAGAACTAAACGCTTCACACTCGATTGGAAAAATAGAAAGCTTCATATGGAAATTTGATTACTGGTTACGCAGAAGGCAAAACTGTATACAAATCGAAGAAATGAACAGCGAATCGCATTTTAGTCCGATAAAATTTGAATGGAGATTAGACCCTCTTTTGCGATTCACACTCATGATTCTGTTTTATCGAAGGAAATTCTTCAAGTACTCGTAGGGACCGAACTGGTTTGTCCTACAAGAGCTCCGGGTGGTCTCAAAAATTTTTTAAAAATTCAAACACTATTTAAAATTGGTGAAAAAACGATTGCCTTTATTTCGAGAGTTTTCGAGCTAGGCACTCCTGAAAATTTCACACCCTTAATTTTCACCCCTTAGAAGTGACCTACATCAACCAAAGCATCGCGGCACAACTAGACCCCAAATGGAGCCCATATACCAAATTTGAACCAATCGGTCCAGTGTTGCTAAGAAAAGTGCCGCGTACGGCGGGACGGACGGAAATTTTTTTATTCGATTTTCGTATTCTACGTACCTTGAAGCTAAAACATCAAATTTTGAGAGGGGGTTTTAAAATGTTTTTTTTTCTTGCTCGATTCCAAAGGCTTATTAAAATAATAAACCAAAAACAGTGCTAAGTAATGTGCCACACTTGAGGTTTTACTTCATCTCAGTTTGGCACAATCCTCGGTTGTGCAACTTTGAGCGCTCGCTAAGCGGGTTGCGCGCGATCAAAAAAAATCCGAATCTGCACTAAAAATTGCGGGTTCTCATTGGAAAAAACATGATCTTGATTGCGCGTGGGGATCTTGAGTGGGGGGGGAGCGTAGTTACTTGGACACCGCAGTGGTTTTTAGGACATCCCACAGTAAGACTTGGGCGTCCTTATGCGATCGATCTGGGGTGAAGGAGGACAACACTCAACAGAAAAAAAAAAAACCACAACAGTAATCCGTTTTAGACCATTCTGAATCCAAATCCGCGAAAAAAACCATAGGTGTATGTCTGTGTGTGTGTGTGTGTGTGTGTGTGTAACAAAATCTTGTGTACTCTGCCCAGGCCTTAGTTCTCAACCGATTTTCCTGGT
>CM019182.2:45232615-45397455 GCA_009739505.2 Apolygus lucorum
ATGCATGCATTACTAAACAATATGTTTCTTTTTAACATTCAAATTAGAAGAGTAAATGAAGTTTGAATGCCCGAAAACGTGTGTTTTACAAGCAAATCCAGTGTTTTAAGCGGTTTCTGGTCCCCCTCGACCTCAAGATGGCTTGACGATTTTGGTATCATTTCCTATGTAATTTTCTACGCTGAATCAAATAGTGATACTTCCGAATGGTTCCGACAGCTAGAAAGTGGATTTTTTGAAAAAAAACCTTTGTTTTTCGTACATAAAATACGCATTATTCTTAAATGTGGTAGTGAGCATGAAGTAACACCTTTGAACTCAATAAAAACACCGAATTTCTAGTTGATTGAAGTTTTTGTTGAGTTCAAAGGTGTTACATCATGCTCACTACCACATTTAAGAATAATGCGTATTTTATGTACGAAAAACAAAGGTTTTTTTCAAAAAATCCACTTTCTAGCAGTCGGAACCATTCGGAAGTATCACTATTTGATTCAGCGTAGAAAATTACATAGGAAATGATACCAAAATCGTCAAGCCATCTTGAGGTCGAGGGGGACCAGAAACCGCTTAAAACACTGGATTTGCTTGTAAAACACACGTTTTCGGGCATTCAAACTTCATTTACTCTTCTAATTTGAATGTTAAAAATAAAAATTGATAGACCGTTGGAAAGCTGAGATTCTGGGCAAGTTTTTTCCGTTGAGTGCCCGCCGATACGGCTGTTTATTACATAAGATGAGTCAGCCTGAAAAATGGTGATTTTCGAGAAAGTTTTAAATTTCTGACTTTGACCAATTTATTCACTTATACGAAAGGCTCAAAAAGCTTTTGTGTCCTGAGGAAATTTAACGTTCTTTCCAACGGTATACTCATATTTGAGTTTATCCAGTAAATTGAGGGAGTTATGGCCGTTTTAATGGCTCAAGGTCGAAAACACCAACAAAATCTTAAAAGTGAAAAAAGTATAATTTTAAAGCGTTTAAAAAAAAATGTCAAGAGACAAAAAAGTTTGCAAATTAATTGTAGAATCGATCCTTGAAGTTTGGTCCTCGAGTTAGGGTGACACCCTGTATATACAAGAGTTGTTCCATATTGTAGTACACAATAATGACCAAAGGGGGAATAATGTTCTCCACTTAACCCCTACAAGAAGCAATTCGTTGTAATAATTACTTAATACGAAGAAAATGAACTTTAAGCCATAAGCAAGGCAATGAAAATGGAATTCAGTAAAATGGCTGATGGAGATTTAAAAAAAAAACATTTTAATGACATTGCAGGAACATTTTATTGTCTGGATCAGAATTTACTGAAGTTCATGTTACACCTTGATGAAACTACAAAGCAACGATCAAATAAAACGAGAAGGATTCAAGCAAAACCCAACGTGTCCACCTTTGGCCAAAATCGATTTTTTCCATTTTCTTCTTTGAATATTATTCAAATAATAACGATAACGATCAAATAATATTCATATTATTTCTACTACACAAATACAAACATTAATACTGATAACAGAGGTACCAGAAAAAGAGCTCTCAAGCGGTGTTGTAGTTAACTATGCCTACAGTTTACAACGTCTTTTTGAGAGCCTTCTCAACATGGCCATTCAGTCCATGATTGCTGCCAAAGTTACAGACCCCCCCCCCGGACCTTGTATTGCGAACGCACCTGTGCAGAACCACTGGAAGCGATTGGGGAAAAGTCAATTCTGGCGATGAGAATAATCTCTTCGACTGTTTATCGTGGAGCGTTGAGATCTATTACATTAAAAGTAAATTCTAGTGGATATTAGATTAGCTGTGTGAGCGATGAAGCTCTTCAACTTGTGATATGAACTTATCACGGATGACCTTGAAGGGTAAGAGACGATGTGGGGAAGGAGGGAGAAGCCGGCTTCTCCCGGTAGCCCTTGAAGATGGACACGAAAACTCTCGTTTTTCTCCTTCTTTACACTGTCTCACCCTAGCCCCGGTAAGAAATTATTATTTCAATTATATCCTCCTTCTCCCGTGAATGGTGTATTATTTCTACCCTACCTTCATTATTCCCACGTCATAAACTACTCTTCTATCCACCCCAGAGCGATGAAATTGGGAACAAATCCTCTAAGAAGCGATCGGGGCAAAAATTGTGGAATAGGTAAGTATAAAATTCTGCGCCGAATCTGACCTCATGGCGATTATCAAGTAACCCCATCTTACGAAGAGCTTGCAAGAAAAGGTTTCATAGACTATAAGAATTAGAAGACAAACGTAATTTTTTTTTAAATCGGAGCCTACACTCCCGGATTATTTTTCTGGAGAAAATTATGGATAATCCGTATAAAAATTACAAAAACACATGTGTTTTTGCGTTTTTAGGACGTCCCACAGTAAGACTTGGGCGTCCTTATGCGATCGATCTGGGGTGAAGGAAGACAACACCCAACAGAAAAAAAAATAACCACACAGTAATCCGTTTTAGACCATTCTGAATCCAAATCCGCGAAAAAAACCATAGGTGTATGTCTGTGTGTGTGTGTGTGTGTGTGTGTGTATGTGTGTGTGTGTGTGTGTGTGTGACAAAATCTTGTGTACTCTGCCCAGGCCTTAGTTCTCAACCGATTTTCCTGGTTCTTTTTTTGTTCGACGCGGAAAACTATCTAGTTGTGCACTACGTCGCCGGAATTTCGAATTTCGCCTTTTAAGGGGGGGAAAGGGGGGGTTAATGCTCGAAAAACGTGCGTTTTTGGGCATAATCTTGTGTACTCTGCACAGGCCTTAGTTCTCAACCGATTTTCGTGGTTCTTTTTTTCATCGACGCGGAAAACTATCTAGTTGTGCACTACGGCGCTGGAATTTCGAATTTCGCCTTTTAAGGGGGGAAAGGGGGGGTTAATGCTTAAAAAACGTAAGTTTGCGGGCATAATCTTGTGTATTCTGCCCAGGCCTCAATTTCCAACCGATTTGCGTGTTTCTTTTTTTGTTTGACTAAAATAACTTCGGAGTTGTACATGAATTCACCAGAGTACCAAAATTTGCAAGAGGAGGGGATGGGTGGGGGGATAATATTCACAAAATATCCAATTTTTCAATATTTCGGTTCCTTTACTGCTTATTAATTGTATCCAAGCTTTGAAATTGAGGAAAAATTCTCATTATACCTTAGGTTTTGCATGAATTACTTTCTGTACCACCATGGAAATAAAAGTGGTGCCAGCATGGTGCCAGGGCACCATAAACCTCATATTTCTTGGGTTTTTTGGTGTTTCACCTTGAATACGGATGTGACATTCGACGGACTGCCTACTAAACCTAATAGATGAAAGTTCAATGTCACGACGTATTTCAGCTTTGGTGCCAGCCTGGCACCATTGGTGGTGGTGGTGGGGGGGGGGGGGTGAACTCGAATTCGCATGTTGGGTGTCGTAGATCATGGATTTTAAAATGCTCCTCAGATTCGAGGCTCCCATGATGCTAGAGATGTTAAGGTGGATAATGGTGAGGGGGGGGGGGGTCACTATTTCTTGCCTAAAGTAATAAATAAATTACATCGAGTGAAACAGTTTTATCGCTTAACAACTGGTTAAACTGATCCAATACTTATCCAATGGGACGTCCCCTGGAATGCATGCATTACTAAACAATATGTTGTGTTTTTAATGTTAGATTTATTTCACTGTATAATAAGAATTCTACTGTATAATACGAAAGCCCAATCCCAGATACGATATACTGGATTGTTTATCGGTATCGCGTGGTGTTTATTATTAATAATACACGTAAACATAACCGCTTTCAAATACTTAGTACCTTCGTAGAGGAACAAGCGAATTCTTCGGGCCAACCTAATATTGTAGAGGGTGTGTAGTTAGTTTGCGAAAGTCCGATAAATCAGGTGATAAGGGCCACGAGCTATGCGGGCCGGCATTAAGGAAATCCGCAGGAGTTGAAGGTCACGAGCTACAATCTCGGCAGTACCTAATCAATAAGAGAGAATACATTTTCCACACCATAAATTACTAACTACATGCTTATTAGCCGTTTGATAGCCATTATCTCGCCCATTCAGCAACCCTGTGAATCTTAAGGCCCAATCAACGAAATAATTCACCACGAGAACACATAGACCGAACGTTAACAGAGAAATCTCCATGAAAGAAGCCATGAACTTGGAAAAGTTGAATTGATATTCCAGTTTAGATGTTTTCGATCTTCCGTTCCGTCATTAAATTTCTAGTTCTTCTATACAGGGTGTCTACACTTTCGATGGGCATAACTTCAGGGTTCGATTCTACAAGGTATTTCCAACAAAAAATGTCTCCTAGCAATATTCTTTTAACCCACTCAAAATTCCTTTTTTTTCACTTTAAAGTTTTTCTTCGCGTTTTCGACCTTACGGCACTGATATGGTCATAACTTCCTTATTTCTCCTGAAAATTCAAATCTGACTATACCGTTAGAAAAAGCGTTAAATTCCTAAGCTACCTAGTGCAAAATCAAATTATTTCAGCAATAATATAGTTTCATAAAATCAAGTCAAAAAGCCAACTTTAACAAATTTTCGAAACTTGACTTTCTTCGACCAAAGTTTTCACTCTAAATCCCTGCCCATTTCGATGGGCGCTCTTCGGAGAAAACATGCTCAAATTGTCAGCTTTCCAACGGTATATCAATGTTTCTTTTTAACATTCAAATTGGAAGAGTAAATTAAGTTTGAATGCCAGAAAACGTGTGTTTTACAAGAAAATCCAGTGTTTTAATCGGTTTATGGTCCCCCTCGACCTCAAGATGGCTTGACGATTATGGTATCATTTTCTATGTAATTTTTTACGCTGAATCAAATAGTGATACTTCCAAATGGTTCCGACAGCTAGAAAGTGGATTTTTTGAAGAAAACCTTCGTTTTTCGTACATAAAATACGCATTATTCGTAAATGTGGTAGAGAGCATGAAGTAACACCTTTGAACTCAACAAAAACTTCAATCAGCTAGAAATGCGGTGTTTTTGTTGAGTTCAAAGGTGTTACTTTATGTGTTACTTGTGTGTTACTCGTGTGTTACTTTACCATATCTACGAATAATGCGTATTTTATGTACAAAAACGAAGGTTTTCTTCGAAAAATCCAATTTCTAGCAGTCGGAATCATTCGGAAGTATCACTATTTGATTCAGCGTGAAAAATTACATAGGAAATGATACCAAAATCGTCAAGCCATCTCGAGGTCGAGGGGAACCATAAACCGCTTAAAACACTGGATTTGCTTGTAAAACACACGTTTTCTGGCATTCAAACTTAATTTACTCTTCCAATTTGAATGTTAAACAGAAACATTGATATACCGTTGGAAAGCTGACAATTTGAGCATGTTTTCTACGAAGAGCGCCCATCGAAATGGGCAGGGATTTTGAGTAAAAACTTTGATCGAAGAAAGTCAAGTTTCGAAAATTTTTTAAAGTTGGCTTTATAACTTGATTTTATGAAACTATTTTATTGCTGAAATAATTTGATTTTGCACTAGGTAGCTTAGGAATTTAACGCTCTTTCTAACGGTATAGTCAGATTTGAATTTTCAGGAGAAATAAGGAAGTTATGACCATATCAGAGCCGTAAGGTCGAAAACGCGAAAAAAAACTTTGGAGTGAAAAAAAAGGAATTTCGAGTGGGTTAAAAGAAAATTGCTAAGAGACATTTTTTGTTGGAAATACCTTGTAGAATCGAACCCTGAAGTTATGCCCATCGAAAGTGTAGACACCCTGTATACTCAATTCTGTATTAAAACACACTGTTGTTGACTTACGCATGTCCAAGTCGGATATATCATACATTTGTTCAAGTCGATCTCAAGAAGTAATTTACAAGATATGATTCATATTGATGTTGATCTTGATACGAAGATCAAAATATGTAATTATATAAAAATTTGATACTGAAGAAAGAAACATTGGAGTTGAATAGCTGGTTTAGGAAGAAACTTATTCTCGAAGAAAAATTCAACCAGATATCTCCTGAGCTAGAACTGAGGGAAAATCAATTCAATTCAAGCTGCTTGTGAACAGTGCTGTAATTTGTTGTAGAATGCTACAACAAAAGCGATCCAAGGTCTCACACGAGAAGCCACAACATCTTTCAAAGGCCACGAAAGCTCCACTAAGAAGACTTCTTAGTGGTTTCACTTAGTGATCACTTAGTGATTTCAGTTCACCTCCCTGAAATTGGAGAACACGCGTCATGAAGGATCCTTTCCAGTTTTGCCGCTGAGCGCGCTGGCTGCGATTGGAATATGGCGGAGTTCCGAATGTTCGACCAAACTAGCCAGTTTAGCATTGAAAATTGACCGAATAACGAGTAGACCGAGATTAGAAAAATTAAAGGACCACAGTTTTGATTAAGATGATAAACGTCTCGAATCACTGAGCACCACGAAATACCATGAAGTCAGTAATAATCATAAAATAGTAATAAATATCAGAATAAAACAGCTTTGCAGTACGAAGGACAACGCAATAATTTGATGAATTGGAAATGGAAAATACTCGACTGCGCTTTGATACAGTCAGGTTAGGAGAAGGCTCAAGAGCAAATAGATGATGATGATGGTGTAATTTGATTGATTTTGAGTTGAAACGTTTAACGAAACGTACTTGATACCTAACTTATGGAAGGTGGTCAATAATCCATGATGATTATAAGTATTCATGAGACCATTATTCATTTTCGATACGGGAGGGAATGATGGGCTTGATTCTGTAATTACTGCAGAAAAAAACGGAGATGGCAACATCACGAACGGAATAGTTTCGAATAACACACGGAGAAATGACATCTCAAGGCAAAGAATGTCCAGGGCTGGATACCTCGAATGGATGACTGACTACCAATATCAAACATGCACCCAAAGATGATGGCGTCAGCATGGATATTTTAGGACGAGTTCAGAGCATCCATGGTTGCTCCAATATCTCCCCTCCTACCTTTAGGAATCAGCTGTTAAGATTCATAACCAACTGAAAATTCCATTAAACTCCCTACTCATTTCATTTAGTGGTTATTATTTACATATTTAAGAGTTCAAACTTTGCTCAACTCAATGTGTATCGTCAAGATGAAATAAAAATAATTAGTTTTGAAGATTTCATATTAAGGTTATGAGATTGCATATAAAAAAGACGTCCCTTTAAGAACCATTTTTTTCTTTGAAACACAAAAATAAATAATGTAAATCGAATTTTAATTGGGAGAACACCCACTCACCAGAAGCCAGCCCTAGAGATATAGGAAGATGAGATAGGTGGAGATGAGAAAGAAAGTGGCCCTATAAAACGACCATCTGTGAAGGCCAAGCAGGATGCAGGTGGTCATACCACGTAGTACACCTGCCAACATGCCCAGCTCGAATAACTTTGAGGCCCTTTTCTTGCACCACACACCACACTGTGACAAGGTTCAAGTCATGACCCTGGTGATGTTGGGTACAACTCCTTTTGGCTGGACACTGCTTGCCGTAAATCATTTCTATCTAACGTCCTTATCCTAGCCCACCCATGTCCAAACAGCCATTGACCAATTAATTGCACATCCAGGATAATGCAAGACCCAATTGGCTTGATTGCAATAATGTCAGGCTTCTTTCCCTGGTCACTCGGAGCGTGATACGATCTCTCCTTTAACATGACAAGGCACCTGCTATCTACTAGGCAACCGCATGATATTGGATGTGGCCTCTATGAGTGTGGAAACTGCTGCATTACATGGTACGGAGCTGTTCATTTCCAATTTAACAGGCGAAGCAATGGATATCTGTTGTCCTGAGACTAATCCTCGAACGCCATCGTACTGGAGTCATCAATGATGACACGTGGACAAAGAGAAGATCTGATAAACTATAGTTAGGCCTAAGCAAAGACAATATTGTGGTGGCTCAAACTAAAATTTAATATGCTCTTCACTGACAGTTAAACGTATGTAATTGATAAACCAACCCTAAAAGAATTGTTTCTCGCGATTACTACCCTCCCAGTTCTTTTGAAGCCCTTTTATAAACAGCCATAATGAGTAAGAATCTTAAAAATACGTACGTGAAACATGGAAATTCAAAAGTAGAGTTTGACATGTTTCCTGTGCCATTCTCTTTTATCTCAACTTCACTTCAATTGTTTGTCCTTGTTTATCCAGTTTTCGGAAGTTAGCGAAAAATTTACCGAATTGCCCCTAGGTTTCGTAAACTAAAATAGTTATAAAATGTGCTCAATTTTGATACTTACATGATTCTTCCGTACTCGTCTCTGGGTTGCTCTTCGAGTTTGGAATCGTTCTTCATGAGCATGGAACGGTAAGCAGCTACCTTTGTTTCCACTTCTTCTTGCGAATACCTGAAGAGAACAACGGAAACAATTTCTCATTAAAACGCAGCAAATTATTACACAACGGTTTATTATTTTTCTGTAAAGAACGTGGATTCTTTCGAAGCTTCTAGGGACCTGGGAGGGGGTTGAGGGACCCTAGGTTGAGAAGGTCCTAGGCAGGTTATGTGTTACAAATCTCGATTAATTTCACGATCAGCTCTCATAGCGTAAGCATGGTTTATCGTTCAGAGCTCTGGATGGTTTCATTCATTTTTAAAACTTGAACACTATCCTAAATTAATTAAAAAAAGTAAGTAATTATTTAATTTTTCATCTTATTTTTTAAAGGAACGGTCGGCCCTCCACAAAGTTCTGGGAGGTATTAAAAAACTCTTTAAAATTAATTTTTAGAAACAATACCTATGTAAAAAAGTTTTCAAGCTAGGGCGTTTTGAAAACGCTTTTCCTCACTTTTTACCCCTTAGAAGTGACTGACAATAGCCAAGGCCATTGGGGCACAACTACAACCCAAACGGAGCTGGTATTCCAAATTTCATCAAAATTGTTCTATGGGAACACGGCAAAATGCCGCATACAGCGAAAAACGGAAAAATTTGTATCCAATTTTTGATTCTACAAATCTCTAAACGTAAACCATGTAATTTTGACTTTTTCTTACTCGATTCCAAAGGTGAACCTTATATAAAAAGATAAACCAAAAGTTGAATTAGTTTGAGGTGAAGAAAAACTGGCCCCCTTCTTTTGGCGGCTGGTTCCAGCACGATATTTGGAAGCAGTGGGATATTTTGAGAACTTGACATAAATGGTATCAAATTTCACTCTTAGGGTTTTGTCAGTTGAAAAACTATCAACTGTCGTAAAGTTTAAATTACCAGGCAGTTAATTAGTTCTCTTATACACTTGGTCATTCTAACAGCAACTAAATTCCGTCTGACGTTGTTTTTCTGTAAAAAGATGTTATAGTGACTTGCTAACTTGACAAACATTTACAAGGATGATAATACAGAAAAAACCTTCAATGGTGAATTGAACCACATCCGCTAATCCATTCTTTTGCACTACCTATTAGAATTGGACGATTTGTATAGGATAAGGAACAATTCGAACAACAATTCACCTCGAGGCTCGACTGATGGTTTGGGGTCACCGTGTGGTAGGTAACGGTTGGCGGTAGACTAAAATGAGAGGGGGAGGTTGAACTTCGAGTTTAGTTAGTAATAAACCGGGGTAAGTTATCGATCACATCAGTTCCGGGAATAGCATCGCCAGACATCGGGGTACAACCTACAATCGCACACGTACCGGAAAAGTCGCAGCAGAAATAGAAACATCTGCCGAATGTTTGTCACATAGCTTCCTCGTATCGGAATTTCAAACTGCAAGTACACTCATAATAGGATTGGAGCTGTTGATGCTATGCTAGTCACGAGTTATTCACGTTTGCTCAAACACAGAGTCTACCAATGATCCGATCACGACCCAATTCAAGGAGATGGTTGAAATCCCGACCCAAATTACGAACTGTACCACCAAACTTTGGGCAATTGGTTAAATTAGGAAGGAGAAAAAAGTATTACGCTTAGACCATTCTAAATATCCAAGAAAACCATCTAGACCGCAACGCGCACTTCTAATCAACTTGAAGAAACAAAAAAAAAGAACAATTCGTGCAAAATGAGTAAATGAGCGAATTTTCCACTTTCTCGACAGCAAAAACCTCAAAAAATACTCTCCTTGTCACCCCTAATCGACTTGTTTTCTCCAATTTTCAGTATACCACACTACCGCAGGGTATATTTTGAAAATGTTTGTTATGACCAACATTCACAATTACTAATTAGTTCTTAAATAAAGAAGTACGAGAGGATCCTTGAGTGAGTCATCACCCGCAAGGGAGGGACGAGGTACGGGGAGAACACGTCAACATGACGTCACCCTTCCACCTCTCTCTCCCTTAACTAATCTAACGAGTATATAAGCTCACTCAGGGATGTTCCAGTATGCCTTCTAGTCCAGTCTTTCGTCTTATTCATTTCGCTCTCCTAATTTCTCCTTCATCAAGGGATCTCCTCGAAGTATTAGGTGCACTAGGTAAATTTCCCGCGTCCCGCTGGCAGGTTTCTATGAAACGCCGGGGCTGACGGGCTAGCCTGAACTTCCCAGTACTCCGCATGCCGGTCTGGCTCATGAGCCGCCGATGCGACAGTACTGCAAGTTAGGATAGGGACTTTTCTCTCTTCGTTGAGTAGGGGTTAAGGGCCTTCGTGAGTCAATGTAATTTTGTATGATCGTTGATGTACCTTTTCTCGACAATCACTCGAGGTAATTTCATGATTTTTTTTAAATTCTGTACAGTCACATCCCCTCTCCAAACTGACATTTTTTGCCCTTTCTACTCAGCAATTCAATTTATGGGACGAAGGTTCCCACACCCTCATTTTTGAATTCACACTCATTTGTTTTGAGGTTAGAAAAAACCGGATTTGAGGTTGAAAAAATGTCAATCTATTCAGCAACTGTTCCTCTAAAGAACAAAAAAAGAATCAATTCGATAAGTTGAACTCAGCCGAAGAAAATGTTCCTAACCAGCGCGAAAACATAGTTTTGATAAAACGGCGAAAGAAGTTACCTACCTCGAGTCTCAGATCTCAGATCTGGTTTCTTATTGCAGCGCGCGCGGCGTTGATGCCGAGATTTGTTCTACTCATTGCTTTTCATCAACTTGTGAATGAAAATAAAAAGAAGAAGAAGAAGAAGAAGGATAGGTTTCAGAGGTTCAGGTAGTGATAAATTGCAGTCACTTGATATTTTAGCGTGACTGCATTCCTTGTGATTTTTTGCATTTTCATTCTGTTACTTTTGAAGATCGCTACTGTAGTTTTCATCCTCGTATATTGACTTTTCCGTGTTCTCGATTAGGTATAACAATATCATGCCTCGAAGTGGTTCTAAAGTTTTAAAAAAGAGGCAAAAACGAAGAAGTTCACGAAAAAATCTGAATGAAAACTTCAAAAAAGTCGATGATAAAGCTGGCCCTTCCTACGCTTCTGGTGCGCACTAACTTATGACAATGACATTCGTGAATATTTTTGCCTTTCACCTCGTGTATGAAGTTACCAAAATTATAAATAAATGATTTTTCAGAAGTGAATTTTCATTTCCATGTTCGTGAATCCCACCCTGTCAGGCAGTAGGAGGGTTAGGCATCTGCCCAGCTCTTACGGCTTATTACTTTCAATTTGGGACCCCTTTGGTTTCTGGAACCCCATAGTGTTGCATATCAAACTGATCTGTACAAAACGGAGATTTTAACAGTACCAAAAAAAATTATTTTTTTTGGTCAACCTATTTTTTGACTCATGAAGGCCCTTAAAGAAAACACAAACGCCGCATCGAGAAGGTCATCTCCTTCACTCGACGACACGCAAACACAACAATGTTGAAAGTCCATATTTATGCTCTCCTAGTCACCCCAAACTATGATTATGATGGTAATATCCACAAACAAAAAACAACGTACAACAAGTTTTTTTTGGCCGAATTTGACCTTTTTTCGAAATTTGGACCCCTTGTGTTTCGTCCAAAACTCCTGGTTATCGAACGCCTATTTTCGTTAATTATTACGAACATTTTGGCACCTTCAAATTTTCGCAAAACAGTTACTAAAGTTATCGTCTGGAATGACAAGCACATGATTTTTGGAAAAACGAGTCGTTTCAAAATGTTCCAAAGCGGATTTCGGTGAAAGAAAACAATTTAAAAAATTGACTAAATTGAAATAGGTTCTCCTTCGAAAATTCGAAAGGAATTTATCGACGTTTTAATGATGAGAAGAAGTTTGATGAAGAAGGATGGATGAACAGGATGAAGCAGGATTTAATAGGACGAATGAGAAGACTGAAGAGCGGGGAAGACAATGAAGATGACAAGATTGTCAAAAATAAGGAGAATGGAAGAAAAAACGCTGCAAATTATTACAGGAAGGTTTATTTTTTTCTGTTTGGATCTCGCTTGCAAAGAACACGGCTTTGCCATTGTTACCACCAACCAACATGAAGAAAAACATCGATCGCATTTCGGTCAGCTAAAATTTGAACGGAGATTAGGCCTCTTTTTCGATTCTCAGTCGAGTTTCTGATTTATCGTCCAAGTTTCGTTAAATCCAACTCGTAGGGAGCGAACGGTTTGTCCTATTGAACTCCGCGTGGTATCTAACAATTCATTAATATCTTAAATTGATATGACAATACCTTCATATCAAAATTTTTGAGTTAGGGCGTTTTCAAAATGTCAACCCTTAGAAGTGACCTGCATCGACCAAAATCTTCGGGGCACAACTAGACCCCAAATGGAGCACATAACCGAATTTTCATCTAATCGGTCAATGCTAACTGAGGAAAGGGCCGCGTACGGCCGACGGTCGGCCAAATTTGTATTCGATTTTTGGATTCTAAGTACTACGTACCTTGAAACGTAAACTATCAAAATTTGAGGGGGGTTAAAAAATGTTTTTTCTTGGTCGATTCCAAAGGTTCATTATTGAAAATAATAAACCTAAAGATGAAAAACGGGGCAAGGAAAGCGAAAGACGTCGCAGAGAAGAATGGGGAGGAACTAGAAAGGAGGCATCCAGAGTTTGAATTTGAGGAGGACAAGGATGGGAAGAAAGAAGATGGTAAAGATAAGGCTGATATGAAGGAGGGGTGAAAGGGACGAGGAAAGTACGCTAGGTTGAAAGCAAATCTGCTGAAGAGTTGATCGATATACCAAGAGAGATTACAAACAGTCGGGATGAGGGTGTCCCTCGTCTGCCTCCGAAAATGTTTCAAACTTTAGATACTATTCAGTAAACTCATTGTAACAAATAGCTACTGTTTCAATGCAAGTGGTTTTGTTGAGTACATCGTGATTTCTTCAACCCACCCAGTCTCAACTCAAATAGATCAGCTCCGAGTTGATAAATGGCAGACAATGGGGGTAGAGAGTGGCAGCAAGATTGATCTTCGAGAGCTGTACGGGGCAGACCAGGGTATTACTTAGGATTTTGTAGAGGAGCACAAGATCCCCGGAAGTCTGTCTAGATCATGTCAATTTTATTGGGATTTGGGTCCAACAGCAAAATCCTCCTCTTTCACCAAATTTTAGATTTTTTTTAACCGATATTATCAAATTTAAAGCCTGATGTTATAGTGTTTTTCCAATTTTTAGTTACAATAGTCAAGTTTTTCAACACCAATTTCATGATTCGTGTTCCTGGTTTATACAACCTCTTCATTTCCGACCGTGGTTTGATGTTCAAACCTAAACTCATCCTCTGAGCCCTGATGAAGAAAATAATTTTTTTCGAAAATTTGGTGAAAGAGGAGGATTTTGCTGTTGGACCCAAATCCCAATAAAATTGACATAATTTACTTCGGGTCGATTGTCATACACTTCTGTCTAGATCTAGAAGAAAACCAGGTGGAAATCCCTTCTCAGGACATCATTTACGAACTTTTATTACAGAGATCCCACCTGGTTTCCCTCTAGATAAGACGGAGCTCCGCGGATCTTGTGCTCCTCCAGATAATAATAATAATCCATGGATCCATGGATAATCCAGAACAATATCCTGGTCTGCCCCCTGTTGCTCTGGAAGATCAACCTTGCTGCCACCCATACATCCACTCCTCATCAATTTTGTTTAATATTTCATTTTCGGCTACAAACTACGACTGACTGTTCCCCTTCATTGGCTACCCCGCAGAGCAAATCTCTTTCTGGACTCCCCTATCAACATTCAAATCCCTGATTTCTCCTTCTCCAATCTCATTCAGTTTACTTAAATTCTCTTTTCAATCCGCAACATTATATTGTCTTGCTACCCTCTACCTATAAGTATTGTTATTTTATTTTATAAGGCTGGTTTTTCTCGACTGCTAGGCTCAAAACTACGTCGTGGGATCTTGACTGAACCTCAAGATCCCACGACGTAGTATTTTATTTTATTTTTTGTATAAAGAAGTTCCCTCGTTCGAATGATGTATTATGTAAAATGAAAATTGGACATGCCCTTAAATAAATAAATAAACTGATGGGTACAGCAAATAGTTTTGTTAGAACCAAATTGCTTGAAAAAGCAGAGTATAAAATGGGAGAAAACCTTTTTGCTACTTCCATAACATGAACATCCACGATCAGTGAGAGGCCTAGAGTAACCATGAACACTGGAAACCCAGGTTTGACCTGATTTTCGGCATCAATTATTGAATTATGTAGTACTCGCACACCTCCACGGTGATGAAGTGATTAAAATGAGAAGAAAAACATTTCTGAAGGACGGCTCTCCGTTATAACTCACCCTTGTTCTTCCAAGACTTCCTCAAGCTCCAGGCACTTTATCTCGATTTTCCTTTTCCTCTCATGATCTAGGATCTCACTGTTAGGCTGCTTGTTGCCCGCGGAGTCGATCTTCTCCAACTCGTTTTCCGTCCTGTAGTTGACTTTGTCCTTGGTTTTTTTCACAGCCGCCCAGTTTCTCTGGACGTAGCCATTGGTGCCCGACCCTCTGGGAGTAGTAAGACCGATCCCGTTGTACATATTTCAGGAATCACTGAAAACAAACAATGAATTTTTCTTTAATCATGTGTATAACTTTATCAACATTCCCGAACAAGTTTGATGAGAATGAGAGGGCTTCATTAATTTTCCAAATCATGAGAGGGCTTCGCATGCTGGTTACATTGTTACAATGGGGAATTTGCCTCAATTTTAGATTCTGGAATATCAAGACAAATTAGAGGTGTGTCGGTCAGGAGTGAATGTATTGAAAAGACCTTATCTTCAAAATGACCTTGTCAGAACTGAACAGGTTATCAAAATGAACACGGTCCTTCATCAACCCACCAATCGAGTTTTCCGGTTAAATTACGAGAACAACGGCAGAAGGCCAACAAAATAAATTAATTGCCCGCAATATGGATGTACAATGTATATTTATATAAATGCATGTTTGTACATGGATCATTAACCCTTTAGGGACTACCGACGGATATATCCGTCAGCCCCAATCTGCTCAGGTGGCCCAGCGACGGATATATCCGTCGCCTGTTTTTTCTACAAGAATGTGTCTCTTTCTCACCTCCCCTGCTATCTATTGGATTTTTGTTGGTACTACCACTATTCTGAATTGTTGTTTGACCGTTGTACCTCTTTTCCAACCCTCCCTTCACCCCTTACCGCTTCAGCACCCTTTCAAACGTGTGTCACCTGTAGATTTTAGTTGACGCGCAGTTGTGATTGATGTATCGTTGTGCAATGTCCGAAAAAAGTGTTTATAACGATGATGAGATTCGCGAAATTATTACGGATGGTCTTAGTGATGAGGAAGAAGAGTATGTAGAAGATGAAGAAAGTGATGCATTTATAGAACCGGAGGAGTATTTGTTTTTTGGTTTCTGTTAACTATAAACCTTCAATGCCTGTTTATATTTCAATGTTGACTTGACATAACATCAATAAATATATATAGAATATTGTGTAAGAATTCGAAAGAAATTTGATAAAGCTGAGCTGAGAAATATAAGAAAAACTGCGAGCGCAGCGCACCCGCCGATTTTGACGAAATAATTCAGGCCAGGGGGGTCGGCGATGCAATTTTAATAGAGGCCTGGGTGGCCGACGCGCGTCCCGTAAATCAGTCCCTAAAGGGTTAATGAGTGAAAATTACAAGAAAGTATCAACAGAAAGAAGTAGATGGAAGTGGTTTTCCAAGCAAAACCTTCCATCATCCAAGTGAAGAATGGACTGAGAACTAAAAAGACAAAACACACTCAAAGACTGATTCATACGATTCGAATCGATCTTTCATTTGTTTTTGTCTTTTAGCTCATTCGATTCATTCAAATCGCCTACTCATTGTAACTTGTAGCGTTTTTTCGAGTCACGACCTGGATCCCAACGTTTCGACTCGTTTGGTTTACCGACTCGCTCGTTTTTGTAACTTCTGACCGGTTGGTTGTTTGTCTTGTGAGTGAACGGGTGAACGGATTCAAGACCTGGTCTCTGTAATGAGTGACCGTTTGGGATTCGAATCCGCCAAATAACCTTGTCTTACACACCTCTAAGACAAATCCTATAATAGGCTCCTAGAATAAAGTTTAACACCAGGGATACCCAAGGGAAAATAATTACCTTAGAAGAAAATGCCTAAACAAATGAAGCGGTGTCAAAAAACACCGCAAAGATCGAGGAAAACTGATTACCTCACACCCTAGGGTTCCTCACACACACCTGAGCTCTGGCAAAGCGTAAAAGGAGTTTCGGCAAATAATGTCAAAGAATGTCAACAGGGAGAGTCTTAGGCGCCCTCGTGACCACATGAAACGATCCACTCAAATTATGTGATTCAAATACCAAAACTAACTAATATTGAAACTAAATAAGAGAAGGTGAAGATTAATAATGCTTGATAAACTAATAGGTAGAATCGCATTGTAAAAAAGAGTGAGTAAAATTGCTTCTTTTGGTCACTTTCGTGTCTGGGTTCTTCCTGCTAGTTCGCAGAGCACTCGTGTCATCGATCACGTAAGCTGGTTGTTTCATGTGCGCTATCAGAGGTAGCGCTGCTGTCTTATGGAGGAAACTTGTCATGTCACAAATCCTGGTTCATTTAAAATTTCTTCCTTAAATTCTCTAAATTTTTTGGATGCGTTTTCGAGCAGCACAATGTGGTTTTCTTCCAAATCAATGAACCCTCTTGTGAAAAAAAAATTGAAAAATTGTGAGGCAAATTCCCTATTTTTATTGGAGGAGGATAGCTTGACTTTGACGAGGTTTACATGATTATGTAAACCTTACTAATTATTACTGATTTTTAAAATAATAAACTAATTTTTATAATTTAATTATTACTAATTTTTTGTTGGGGTAGAGAAACGAGAATATTAAAAATCAAGGCAGGCTAAAATGGAGCTCTCGTCGATGGAAGCTGAAATTGCGGTGTTGTTTGAAGTGTCACACTTTCCGAGTTTGAGCAATACTGCGTGAAAGTTTCTATTGTCATTAAAACACGCATACACTCACGTTTTACAAGTAGGGAAGCAAGACTCTTCTTCGTGATGACTAGGGAACTTCACTGCCACCTAATTTAAACCAACCGATTTTCAAAATACGTATACTTACCTAATAAAAGTTTTTTTGGTCGCATTTAAAGTAGTGTTTACAAGTCAGACCACCTCCACAAATACGATTTTATGTCTGACCTTCCACTCTCTATTTGCATCAATAAAGAAGGTTTCAATGGCACGTTCTAGGACATTTGAAAAGCCTAAAATGTCTCTTAGTGCTCCAAGTATCAATGAAACATTAGAAGAGACATCCTGAGGAAATTGCAGGTAAGCACAATCTTCTCTCAGAAACCACTTTCATTAGGAAATATATCACTAAGTGTTCGTAATATTGGCGAAGTGATTTTTCATCAACACAGAATGTGTTTTTACGGAGGTTATTTGGTTTGAAAGTAACTGTCACGTAAACGCGTCATAGGATACCTTGGTGATAAGAATAGTATATCCAATGGAGTGATACAAAAGTACCAACTAAGTCGAAAACTATAACTAACGAAACCTTTGATGACAAAAACACTTTCTGAGTTTCATTGGTTTAATCCTTGATCATCAACTATCTGGATGTGTTCCCCAGATTTCATTCTACAATAAATGTACCACCATTAATATGTAGTATTATTTATCAATAATTATTTTGCTTCCGAGTCTACCAAGGTAGCGGAAGCTCTGTTTTCACTTTTCAAGGATGAAAAAAAAAGTTCTCCAAAATCAAAATTCCATGTTAAGGACCAGAAAACTTCGGGAGTCGATCCAACAACTAATTTGAGTAAGAATATAATATATTCTTACAATTATTAAAGAGATATTATCTCTTTGTAATTTTTATCTATTACGCGGATTAGGTTGTAGATGGGCCCCAATGAAAATCAATTTACAGAAGCCTCTGCGCATGCGCAAACGTAAAATCCTTGTAACAGCCATAACACTTACATTTTTCATCCAAATTTGATAAAATTTGCTAGGATTGTCCAGATTAGCGTGTAGATGGTCCCCTATGAGGGTAGTGAAAGGTACTTAGAGATTGGTGTTTTGAGATTAGCTACTATGCATCGGATCATCTATACAATCAGGTTATGAAGCTATGTGCCACACCCACTTGGCAGACGTTTTAAATTTTTACTGTAAATTAAGGTAGTTACAAGAAAATAAAACCCTTAATTTCCATTTGGATTCCAAAGTTGGGGGTTGAAATTTTCAAAAATGTCCTAGTAGGTAGGAAGTAGGTACCTCTGGTTGGTAGGTAAAAAAAAAGTCCAACCACAGGTACCTACTACCTACCTCACCATACTGCCTTCACATCTTCACAATCAAGTTTATTAGAAAGAACTAAACGCTTCACACTCGATTCGAAGAAATTGCGAGCTTCATATGGAAATTTTATTACTGGTTGTTAAGGAAGCATAACTGAATACAACTTGAAGAAACGAACAGCGATCGCACTTTGGTTAGCTAAAATTTCAACGGAGATTTGAGATCTTTGGTGATTCACACTCGTGATTCTGTTTTATCGGAGGAAAACCTTCAAGTGCTCGTAGGGAGCGAACGGTTTGTCCTAAAGACCTCCGGGTGATCTCAAAATGTTTAAAAACAGTACTATTTTAAATTGGTGAAAAATCAATACCTCTATTTCGAGAGTTTACGAGCGAGGACACTCTTGAAAATTTCAACCCTTAATTTTCACCCCTTAGAAGTGACTGACATCAACCAAAAGCTACGCGGCACAACTAGACCCCAAATGGAGCCCATGTACCAAATTTGAACCAAATCGGTCCGGGGTTGCTAAGAAAAGTGCCGCGTACGACCGGATATTTTTTAAATCGACGTAAACCAACAAATTTTGAGGGTGGGGGGGGGGGGGTTAAATTTTTTTTCTTGTTCGATTCCAAAGGTTCATTATTGAAAATAATAAACCAATAAGGGGTTAAAACAAAATTGCTACGAGATATTTTCTTACTTAAATTCGTTGTAAAATGGAGTTTTTCGGTTCTTAACAAGGGACATCCTGTATAATATTAATAATAAACATCACGGGGCCATTTCAGGCAACTTGGCGAGTGCTGGAAATTAGCTGATCCAATTCTCTTGGGTCGGAGTTGCCACTTTTCTCGATTCTGAAACTACTCTACGATCTTTATGTCCTGCGGTTATTTCTACTAACCGATAAAATCTAGTCTTATGACTAGTAAGGATAAGAGTGAAAACATCACGTTTTGAAAAACGGCTTCTATTAACCCTCTCTTGCAGTACGTGCAGATACAATTTTTAACAAATACAATTTTCATGAGCTTCTGAGGCAGTGCAAATCTTGATAATTGCTATTTCATGGTATTGAAAAATCGATTATTTTCCCCACCAAGAGACACCAACTTGGATCCATCTCGCTCGAAATACGATTTATTTCATCACTCGTCAGTTTCATATTTATTTCTGACATCTGTCGGAAGTTTCGAGTGCACCAATTTCTTTGAACGTGCATTAAAAAGTAATAAAACTAAAGCTTCGGCTGCCATGTAGTTTTTATGACAGGAACAATAGGATCCATGAATCTCGAGGATACATTTTCATGACTATAAAACGCTACATCGCGATAAATTGTTTATAATTTTTATAAATAATAAATACCTACGTAAATTTGTATACTTTTAATGAGCACGATCGGAGTCACGAGAACATGCCCACTTACAATGTTAGAAATCAAAAATCCACACCTCGATAAAACAATGAGACCTCACTGTAGAAATATAAATGGGAAACAATAGATCGTTTCTTTATCTTATGAAGTAATGAGTTCCGAACCTCTAAACCCTATTTTTACTCCTCTTACCCCATTAAAATGTTTGTCTACAGCAATGCTGAGATCTATAAACTCAATGAAAAACGCTACCAGCCAAATATTTAGAACTACTGTATTACAATCCACCCAATCGAATCGATACTTCCTTAAAGCATGAAGATGCCTACAGAAGCTCACAAAATACGCGCTAGTGTTGTACGAGAGAGAGAGTGATGGGGTAGTTGCATATTTTTGGTTTATTATTTCCAATAACGAACCTTTGGAATCGGCCAAGAAATTTTTTTTAAACTCACCCTCACAATTTGTTGGTTTACGTTTCAAGGTACGTAGAATCCAAAAATCTAATAAATATTTTGCCGCCCGTCCGCCGTAGCAGCACTTTCCCCACTTAGCATTGACCGATTTCGATGAAATTTGGTGTATGGGCTCCATTTGAGGAAGCTATTGGTTGATGTAAGTCACGTAACTAGGAGTTGAAAAATAAGGCTGACATTTTCAAAACGCCCTAGCTCAGAAAATTTTGAATTATAGATATTGTTTTTTCTTCAATTTGAAATAATAATCAATTTTTATAATCGAATGAGACCACGTAGAGCTCTGTAGGACCAACCGTTCGCTCTCCATGAGAAGTTAAGGATTAGACTTACGATAAATCAGAAACACGAGTGTGAATCGCGAAAAAGCCCTAATCTCTATTCAAATTTCATCTGACCAAATTTATCGTTTTCGTTTCTTCGAGTTGTACGCAGTTTTGAGTCCTTAACAACCGGTAATCAAATTTCCTAATCAAGGCAACGAAAACTCTTTTTTTCTCCGAATTGAGCGTGAAGCATTTATTTATTCAAAATAACGTCGATTGTGAAGCAAAAATATGGTTGGTAGGAACTGGAGATGGCAAAGCTGTGTTCATTGCAGTGGATCTCTATTGAAGTACATATTTATAAGTAAAACTCCCAGGAACGTTTCCTAAAATATGAGTCTTTCAGAATAAAAGATTTTGGAGTTCAAGCGGGAAGACCTCCACATGGCTACGATACTGTTGGGGGGGGGGGGGCCTACGTCAGAGTTGTGATGGGCGCCCACTTTCACCAAACATTCAAAACGAGTTTAAACCAAACGAGGCGAGAGATAAACGACGTTCAGTAAAAATCGTCTTTCACCAGAGCGATTTACGAGTTTAAACACCATCTTGGGGGGTTCGAGTTTAAACGGTCGAAAATAGGCCGAATAAACTAGAGGTCTGTTCGGCTAACGATTCCGAACGGTTCGGGACGGTTCCGACCTCCTTTGGGGCGTTCGGTTAGGCCCAGAACTGGTTCGGAACTGTCAGTCCGCTGTTCGGCTAGGCATCCGGAACCGTCCAGAATCAGTTCTACCAGTTCTGAGATTTTCTCGGGACCAACACTCCCGCACATGCGCACTAGATATTACGCTTATCAGGAAGTCTTATCGTTTCGCTTATCATCAATTTTTTATTTATTTTATCGTAGTCTCCTGTGGTCTGTCATCTGGGGGTTTCTGGTAATTCTACTCCGTTTGACGATTCTCATGAAGTTTAGTAATCGGATGATAAATTAAAATGTTTGTTCTTCTTCATGACCATCCAAAAAATAAGAACTTTTTAAAGAACACTGTGCTTTCTTCTAAATGAATGTGATCATCGAACACTTCGTAGTGAGCAGGAACAAGGGGCTTATTCCCTAACGGTATCGCTAAGTCAGTTTATGCAAATCCTTTTTTATGAAAATGTTTGTGTTTATGTTTATGAAAATCCTTACCTACCTAATAAACCGTTGTGAAATAATTTGCGTTTGTTATTCGAACGGGACAAAGGCCTAGGAGGCTGAGCATCGTGTTTTGGTATTTTATATTTGGTGCTGTGGGCATCGGAACTTTGGCATCATAAAACCAAGTTTCGGGAGTTGTACCATCTCAAATTCAGTAGGTAGGTACCTGGAGGCATGATTTTTTATAAGTATAATCTTGAAGAGACAGTGACGTTCATCCTGGTTATGATGCCGACCTTCGAGATATTTCTATTGTGGATTTTTTAAAATCGTATTTTCATATTTTTATCCTAATAAACCGTTGTGAAATAATTTGCTTTTGTTATTCCTCCTACTTGAAGTACATAGCGCGCAAATATGTTGGTCCATAGACTCGCAATTTGTTAATCAATGTGCTTAATCGTTTTCACCTTTGTTGTAAAAATTTCGAAATTCTTAGAAATTACGTTCTAACAGAAGCCATTTTTGATTAGGTCTTTCTTTTTTCACAAATACCCAAACATTATTCCACTGTGTCCATTTATTCGGATAGTGGTTCAAGGAAGTTCACATCATCTCTCTCTTCTGCAATATATTGATGAGGTGATTAGTACCTATGTGACATGGGGCAAAATTTGATTTGTTGGCAACAAAAGTAGAGCTTTGAATTGAGAGCTTTTTCGAGTGTCTGACTACATTCGTAACGGTTTTATGGCAAATTTTAAAATTTTCATTGTTGAATAAAAGAACATTGTTCCTTGGGAAGACACCTTTTATTTTGTGATCAATCTGTGATAAGTGACATTGATTTTTTTAAAAGTTGAATATTTTGTACACTTGAATCGTAGTCCTGACGCCTTTCAATTCGGTTGAAAAGCTTCCATTGACTCAGTGAAAATTGGAAAAATGGGTGTTTGGTCAAATTCGTAGGGGAATTTTTTTTTAAAAGGATGAGAGATTAGTAGGTACAACAATAATTTTGAATCATTCAATCTTAAACTTTAAAAATCCCGTTAAATCTAAATGGAGGCTTCAAGAACTTCAAAAAATACAACATACCTACTTTAAACTTTATTAAACATAACTACAACCTTAGAAAACTGAAAATCAAAATTAGTTCTTTAAAAACATTTTCGACAGCTAATGGAGTTGTCCAACTTTTATACTCCTAAAATGTTCAATAAATTAATGACTTTCTCTCTCTTAACAAAGTTCTTTAAAAACATTGACTTCCCTAATACAACTAGAGTTTGTTGAAGAAGAGTTGAAAATACAGAATAGAGAATACAATTTTTATTGTATTGGGAAAAACGAGAGAATTCTGAACTGCGAATACGGATAATTCGGATTATTACTACAACAACAAATGGAAGCCTTCCACTGGAAGGAGGTTACAATGCAGGCTATCGATTCCGAACGAGTTCCAAAGGTGTTCGGTTAACAACGATTCCGAACTGATTCTATCCCTTCCACTTTCAGAATCGCGTTCCGTCCGGAACTGGTTCGGAATCGTTAGCCGAACAAACCTTAGGAAACCTCGTTTAACTACCAATTCAATATGGCCGCGCATTGATTTGTGATTGTTTTCGAAATGAAATTGCGAATTATTTATGCATTTCGAATATTTTTGACTCGTCTGACGATGACGACGACGTCCGAGTCGAATCCTGGATCGGATTCCACATTCCGAGATTATGTACGTTACTGAATTTCCGCCTTTCCAAGCCCCGAGTCGTCCAAGTGCTCGACTAGATTGACACTCGCCTCGAGCTCCCGTCATACAAATAAGTTCAACACGTTAATTTAAAATGAATAATGGTTTTTTCAATAACATAATAGTGCAACCTACATTCCTTGGTTGTTTCTATTCGGACCAATTATACAAATTGACCATCATAAAAGACCAGTTCGACCAATATAAATTTCTATTGAGGTGAAATCGGGGGCCTTCATCTTCGAGTTTACATCCATCGGTAATCATTCAAATTATCGAAGTAAATTCACCATCATCACCATTATTTTGCACTCTTATTTCAATGTTTCCGACTTGAATCTGTCCTCAACTGCAGTGATCTCGCTCTATCGAGAGATTTTTTCTGCCAGGTGATGTCACAGTTGTTGCCAGCTCACCCGCCAACAGAAATGAGGAAGGTTTTCTTACGGTAATATGACAAACTAAATGGAATTTCAAGAAAGCTGGTACAGGAACGATTTCAAGTTCGTTAAATTTGAATGTTCCGCCTCACCTCGACAGCAAAGCAATACCATACACTTATTGAGCCAAATACATAAATCGGCAGGATGCTGAATTACGGTTCAAGGCACATGCCGAGGGCTCAATTGGTCGTCAAATTCAGAAAATTCCATCACGTATCTCAGATATCGCAGATTGATCTAGTTTACATACGCAATTTTCAAGACTGAACGTTGAGGGTGGGGAAAACTATTCGTGTCCAGGAGTGAGATTTGACCGACGACTTCACTACTTTTCCCACACAGACGAAATGAGTATTCAAGGTAATGAGAATATTTGGTTTTATAAAACGAAATATAAGAGACTTACAAGCGTTCCTGTCTTGAATATACAGGAATGAAACCATTCAGCAATACACAGGAATCGATTCGAAGTACTTTTTTTTTGCAACAACTTTTTCCTTCCAACACTTTTCTTTACTACACCATTTCCCCCTTAAATATCTTACTAATCCTAAAAAATAAGTTACCATTGGAAAGCTGATGAAATGGAACATATTTTAACAGTTTAAGGTCTCTGGAAAGTAACGAGTTTTAGGCGGAAAAAAATCACCAAAATGTTTAAAAAAGGAAAAAAAAAAAAAAAAATCGACAAATTTTCGAGTTTGAGATAGAAAGACTATCCTAGTGTAATTTTTCTGAACTGCTCAACAGCTCATCATGTGGGAAATTTAACGGTCTTACCAACAGTGTAATCAGATTTGAATTTGCATGGAAAATTAGGGAATTATAACCATTTTAGTGCCGAAAATACGAAAAAATTCTATGTAAAAAAAGGGCACTTTAAGCGGAGTAAAAAACTTATTATTTAGTAATTATAATATAACGCAATTGCTGGATTGTTATCTAAGTTGTGAAATTATCACATTTTTCTCCAAGGTGTAGATCCTCACTTTTTTTACTTCAGATTTATATCTGAAAATGATGTTATAACCCCCTCCCTTCTCATTTTACCTGCGATAGCTCCAAATCTTCATTTCCCCCTAATGGGGAGTGCGCAGGGGTCGGAAATACTATTTATTGTTATTTTTAATCAAAACTAGACCTCGTTCTGAGAATTTTGACGCCAACCGCGACCTTCTAGCGTGAGAAGACCTTTTTCTATGATTTTTCAAAGTTTCGAATGTTTATGACGTCACAGTGGGCTGGGAAGTCCCGCCCAGGCGGGAGGGGCGCGTGACGTCATGAACATTCGAAACTTTGAAAAATCATACAAAAAGATCTACTCATCCAAAAAGAGAACGGTTGGTGTCAAAATTCTCAGGTGAAGTCTACTTTCGAATGTAATTTTTTTTTAATCATGCGCACCCCCCATTATGGTGCCATATTATTCAACTACTTAGTTGTTAATTGATGGTGTGATGTTCCTCGGTAACACATCCTTCGAGCCTTGAGGAAGGTGATAAATTTACTGAAAGCTCGGCAAAGGGGTAGTTTTATTCCCAATCAATTTGACAGAGAATTATTTGTTGGGTCGATCATTATATTTGTGATTCATACTCCTTCAAATAAATTGTTTTTTGGGCTTGAAAAAGGGGTCATTTTGGCCCGAAAGCGCTTCCCGATTAAAGAAAAAACTGCGTTCCTGACCACATTGAATTTCAACTAAACTGTTTCACTCAATACAATCATTTTAGTTAGTATTTTGTGTAAGAAATAGAGGACAGAAACTTTGCATTCGTGCAGCTCCCCCTAGGTGGCAGAGCTACGAACTAATGATCGAGTCTACCTTCCATGAAGAAACCTGTTCCATGAGGGGGTCGTGCTTGTAATGGCGTGCGTCTCTTAGCGACGAGTCTCGGACTGGCCCTGGGGGGGGGGGGGGAGGGTGAGCTTTGAATGAAATTAACTGTGTTCAAGAGCCTTATATTAATTTCAAGCTGCAGTAGGAGAGAAATTACGGGCGGAATTCATAGACAAAGCTTGAGTGTGTTCACTCACACTCATCTGAGATGATGGTCGGCCTCCACTCAACGGTCCATATTCATAGTTGATTGAGATGGCCAACTTGAATGTGGTGGTCGCCTGAGTGCACACTCAGGGGCAACTCATCTCATTTCCGGGGAATATTTCCGTTTCATGGATATTTTGGGGAGATAAGACTGGGAAATTTCCCTCTCGTATTTTGCACTGATCCTGAGTTATAACCTCGTCTCCGGCTCTCAGTGGTTATAACATTAATGAAGATTTCTTATTGCATTTCAAGTAGCCCACGTTGTACTAGCCTAGTGAAGGTTTTCTGCTTGAATCCAAAAATCCCGTTTTTTGGAAGACACATTTTTAAGGAAGTGTTTCTGGGAGTTTTACGAATAGATACTTATGTACTTCAATAGATTCTCTACAAAGAAAGAAAACGTGAAAAATATTATGAAACTACCCCATTGGCTCGTTAAATCCAGGGTCTTCAATACACGATCTAGTAAAATGACGTTTGGTTCTCCAATTGAAAAATAGGTAAATACTCAAGTTTTCGAGTTTTGCCCAAGTCCTAATGATTAGGTTCTACAAAGGGGTTTTTGACCTCAGAAAAGAGAAGCAATTCCGAATGATTTGAACAAGAAAACTGACAAGTTTTGGACCAAAGAAAGTGGTTGAGCAAATCAGTTCAAAATCACGATTTTATCTGAGTTGATTGCTGAAGAATGTTACTGCCAGAAGAATACGATAGTTCCATATAAAGGTATGAAAGTATAAATATACAAGGCATGCTGCAGGATTTGAGACCTTCCTACATGATTTCAACTAAAAGGTTGGTATCTAATTGAACTGAATCAGATGACTTCCCCCTCGAGCTAATCCATTATGTATCCTGAACTGAGACTGGTTAAGTATTTATCTACTTGTGACGGTCACAATGTCAGGGAGCAATATGAGGACTTCACAACTCCGTGAATAATGCGAATAATGTAGCTTTAGCGGCTTATCTCGGTTCCCACGGAACCCACATGAGCTGAGGTCAATGCAGGTAACTAATAAAATAAGGACGGCTCCTAAGCGACGTTCTGAGCCTGCGCTGAATCCGCACAAAAATGACTTACCAAGAGATGCAGGTAATTATGAAGGGTTCATGGCGGATTTCATGGTTGGGAGCCCATACGGCCCGGCGGGTCTTCGAAGCCTTCAAATCGTTAGCGAATTTTCTGTAGCGATGATCCAAAATTCGTCAGGACGTGGACCGCCTTGCGTGGGACTTCTGTTGTCGGTGATTTGCTTCGCAGAGATCGCTCCTGCGCGTAGATGGTACGAATGAGACCTCCCTCTCGAGTCTGCCCTGGCGGGGGTGTTTATTTCCCGTTTTCGACGATGGAAATCTGCGTAAACAAAGCGGCGTGAGGTGATTTTAGAACTGTGGCACTCGGGGTTTATCAAATCCACCGGTGATTTTGACGTAGAAGACGCCAAATCTCGAAGAAAGATGAGAAAAATAACTAATCGATACGTACCACGAATGAGAGATCTGCGATAAAACCGAGCGGAGAGCGAAATGCGACTGACTGAAATGCAACTGAGTCCAGAACTGCCAACATTCCAGTTGCAATACATGGAAGTAAGACAATGATACTTCCACCATCACTCACTAACGGTATGGAAGTGAAGTCCATAGCGTGGATCTACTGGATGTACGACTTCCACTTCCATGCAAGTTCTGTGTAAAGCCTTCGCTATCTAAGTTAGGCAAATATTCTACCTCCTATGCACCACTTGTCAGATTAGAAGGTTTGCGTTATGAATGAAAACGGAGTAAGTAGTGTTCGCAGATAGAAAGAATGCGGCTGGCCAATTTTTCAAAGGGTGTACCTGCTAACATAGACGACTATCTGTTCCAAAATCTTAGGTAGCCTGGTGAGTCAGGCTGGGGAAAGGGCCGAGCCTCCATAATATGGACCTCCATAATATGACATATTATGTCAGACCTTTGTAATTTGGGCATTGAGCAACTCGAGTTACTACGTCAAAAACACGGAAAAAATTGAAATTGAAAAAAAAATTGGAAAAACAAGGGGGATCTCAGTCGGTCGCCGTTCATTCCACGTTCCGGGTCAGTATTTCGCGAAATTGAAGGGGCAAAACCTTATAAAGTTGTACCTAAATTTGAAATTTTAAAGGATTTTAGAAATGTATTGATGCACAGCCCTAGGGAATTGAAAAACTGAAATATTGCCGCTGGAGTCACAACAATTGCCAACAATCTTTCAGTTTTTCAATTCCCAAGGCCCATGCACGAATGAATTTCTGAAATCCTCGAAAATTTCAAATTTAGCTACATTTTATGGAAAACACATAATTGAATTTACGGGTTTTCCCATTTATTTCTGGCAATTATTGTTCGATTTTCATGATTCCAGCGGCAAAATGTCAGTTTTTCAGCTTCGATACATTTTCTTACTTAAATTAGTTGTACGATCGATCCTTGAAGTTTGGTCGATCTCAATACTAGACATCCTGTATAGAATTGGGAACCACTGCCTTAAAGTACGTGAACGGTCTGTAATAAATCAATCCATCCTCTTCATCATTGGTCGGTAGTCAACAACCCTCGGTCTCATTATTTCCTGGCTTGAGTGGCAGGTAGAAGAAGGAGGATGTTTTCGGGACTGTAATACACAAGGACACCTCACCATCCGCATTCTTTCCATCTGCAAACAGTACCTAGTTGTCCATTCCTTCAGAAACAACGAAGTTCAAGGTTGAATTTCGACGGTTATATCCTCACTAACAAGCACGAACTTAAGGTAGTAGCTTCACAAAATTCACAAGTAGGGTACCTACTCCTACTTACAGTGTGTTCAGTAATGAGGAATTTCACCGAATTCTGTTTGCATTTTTCCTGAATAGTTAATGGTGTGGGATAGATGAAAATCGGGCTGATTTCGGAAAATAAGTCTCCTGTTATTTTTGGGAGACAATCAAAATTTTTGATTTCAAAACTAACCGGGAAAACGGACGTGAAGCGGGAACGCTCGCTGATTGGGCTGTTCGGATCGCCGTCTCCTCCCAGTGTTACCCATTGGGACAACGAAATCGTATTTTCTAAGAGAAAAGTTATCAAACAAAAACAGGGGAAACCTAATTTTCCCCATCTTGCTTTTTCTATTTTTTTCTTCAGTTTTTCGATTTCGAACTTTACTGTTTCGTAAAATTTTGCATCTGGGGACTATAGATTTCTCGATCTCAGCGCTTCAAGCGGCCATAAATGAACTATTCCAGCATGACGTTATCGTGAATACTATAAATTAATCTAGCGAGAAAATAACTCGGTCAATTCACGAAACACAAATGAATATTTTATTGGAAATAGGTAAACATTTTTGGTATCCAAGTTAACAGTTTTGATTGTCTGTAGTGGCAACCACTACAGGAGTCCCCTTCATACTTCTGCGAGATAGGCAGGTTTCAGTCTATCAATTGATACCGTCTGGACCCCGGCTGCAGTCTCGATGTCGAAGGTCTTCTCTCGAGCCTCGATAACCTTGAATGGGCCCTCGTACGGACGTTGAAGGGAGGTCCTTGGCCTATCCACTCTTAAGAACACGTACTTAGCCGTTGCCAGGTCCTTAGGTACGTAGACTCTCAGTGACTGGTTTCTAGTTGGGGGCATCATCTGTCTACCGACATGTGCTTTGAGCAATTTTGCATAGGTCGCTGGGTCTGTATTGCAAGCTTCCTGAAAAAAATCTCCTGGAAGTCTAATTGAGGATCCGTAGACCAAATTGGCCGAAGAAGCTCCAAAATCCTCGTGCACCGTGGTTCTTAGTCCCAAAAGGATTTTTGGGAGACTGTCGACCCAGTTCTTGGCATTGAGGCATTTCACTCTTTCTTTCAGGGTTCGATGCCATCTCTCCAATAGTCCGTCTGATTGCGGGTGGTAGGCTGTCGTGTGGATTCGTTGAGTCCCCATCTTTGTCCACAGAGCTGCCATCAGTTGGCTTTCAAATTGTGGTCCCTGGTCAGTCGTTACAGTGAGGGGGACACCGTATCGAGGGATCCAATTCTCTAGTACTAAAGCTGAGATGGCCTCTGCCCGAATATCGGCGACTGCAAATGCTTCTGGCCAGCGAGTGAACCTGTCTAAAAATGTGACACAAAAACGCTTCCCTCTTGCAGGTGGCAAAGGGCCTACTATGTCGATGTGAATGTGACTAAACTTCTCACTTGGCTCGGAAAATGCTCCCATTGGACTCTTTGTATGTCTAACGATCTTACTTTTCTGGCAATCCACACACTCTCTGGTCCACAGCCTTATGTCTTTTTTCATTCCACTCCAGACTGCCCGTTCTTGAATCAACCGTAAGGTTCCTTTATATGCCGGGTGCGAAAGATTATGCAGCCTGTCGAATGTTCTTCTGCGAAAACAGCTGGGTAAGAATGGGCGAAATAGACCATTGCGCTCCTCTCCATATATCTCCATCATTTTCCCGGTTTTTTTAAACGTTCGTATTTTCTACACTGTTTTGTTTATTCGTAAATCAGGAAGTTCGGGTTGAAAGTTTGCCTTCGGAGGTTTTTCGAGGTGCTGAATCCGATTTTGGGGTCAAAAATAGGAAATTCCAACATGGTGAAATTCCTCAATGAGGTGAAATTTCATGGATCGAATACCTACACAACAAATTTACAACAATTTTCGTCTTATAGCTTTCAATACACAGCATACAATAATACGACGTTTTTAAACAACACGGATGGATTGCTCTCCAAAATTCTCGTAGAATTCTGGGTGCAAGAGTAGATTGGTGCAACATTTTTTCGTTTATTCTAAAATAAAATTTTTCAAATGAACATTTTAAAAAATTTCATTAAAGCCGCTTGGATAATTTTGAGGTGGGACCGTATTTTATTCCTTTTTGCTTGATTCAAAGGTTCATTATTGAAAATAATAAACCACAATTAAGAAGGTTGCAGAACTTATAGGTTACCTGTAAGTTTTAACGGAGACAAAATGAGACTTATCAAAATTAAGATTAAAATCTCATTAAAATTAAGAAGAGCCCAAAACACGGGGTATAAAAGGTAGGTAGGTATGTAAGAAGGCAAAATAAGAAGTTTTGGATCATTTGGAAATGCGTCGCCATTCATTATTCCGAGGGCCTGGTCTCCTTGTGCACTGGGTTTGTTTACCAATCCCTCATAGATCCTACCGGTATCTCTATTCTTCAAGTTGAAAGTACCACTACTATACAGAATAATGGAAGCTATGTTTCCCCAGTATGGTACTGAAAGCAGGTTTCACAAAACTGAACGCGGTTTCCGGCGTACAATATTGTTTTACTGCTCGCAATAATGTTTTTCGTACGGGAATATATTTCATGATGTCCTCAGGAAGTAGAGTGATCCTCCTTTCTTACTTGGGTATGTGAAAAAAAACCAGTTCGTAGCTATAACATTAGTAGGTAACGTACCTGTTGATCCCGTAAATGGCGTGTGCGCGTGGGTCGGAAAAACTGTTTATTGTTATTTTTAATCTAAACTAGACTTCATTCTGAGAATTTTTACACAAAACGCGACCTTCTAGCGTGAGAAGACCCTTTTCTATGATATTTCAAAGTTGCGAATGTTTATGACGTCACAGTGGGCTGGGGGTCCCGCCCAGGCGGGAGGGGCGCGTGACGTCATAAACATTCGAAACTTTGACAATTCATAGAAAAAGATCTACCTACTAAAAAGAGAACCATTCCAAAAAGAGAACGACTGGTGTCAAAATTCTCAGGATTAGGTCAAGGTACTTTTGATTAAAAATTAAAAAAAAAAATAGGCAATCTCTTATTAACTTTGTCAAAACCGAGGAAGCGGGGTTAACCAAAACGCTGAAAATTGTTACACAAAGGTTTATTATTTCTATATAGATCACTCGTCTGCAAAGAACATAGCTTTGCCATTGTAACTACCTAGGTACCTACTTCACAATCAAGTTTATTTGGAAGAAATAAACGCTTCACGCTGGATTCAAAGAAATGAAGAGTTGTGGGTGCCTTCAATAGGAAATTTGATTACTGGTTGCTAAGTACGCAAAACTGAACACAACTCGAAGATACGAACAACGGTCGAATTTTGTCAGTTAAAATGTCAACGGAGAATAGGGAGACCTGCCCAGTCTGTGAACGACACCCAGTCTGTAGACGGAGCTTGAATAAATGGGACATAGTAAGACTTGTGGCGCTCTCCAGTGGATCTGGCTATTTTTTCTAGTTGCTTCTTTATCTCATAGAGGTCTCTGTCAAGTTTGGAATTGCAAAGGTTATGCCTTTGAGGAGGTTGCCGGCATTCCAGTGAAGGTGTTCCAGAAAGGTGGAGTAAACTCAAGGTAAGTGTAAGAATTTGGTATCTTTGAAGTACATTTAGATTTATTTTCCACCACATTTTCTTTGATTTCTTGGTTTTAATGTGTTCTTTACGTCTTAATCTACATGAAGAATGCTTCAGAATCGGAAAAAATATGGAGTTAAAGCGTTTCTCTTGGCGTTCACAGTCTAGTCTGACGAATCACTTGTTTTCCAGTCTGTGAACGCCCGTTCACAGATTGGGAAAAGGGCTATTATTGATTTTATTGGTTTTTTTAGCTTTACTTTCAAGCAGAAACATCCTGCATTTTACTTTTTAGATAACTAATGAGATAAATGTACTTTATCCAGTTTGTGAACGCCCAAAAAGAACGAGCAACCTCACTGTACACAAACTGGAAACTGTTCGTTCACGCACTGGAAACAAACCTCAGAGCCAGTTCTAGCCCAGGGACGTCTGGTTAGATGGGTAAGGTAGGAACAATACCTAGGTATAACTACCTACTAGAAACACTAGAATTACAAGGATACCTATTAATTTCGCCAACCTACTGTTTGCAGATGCCTGGAAAAAGGAACACTCGATTTGCAGAAACTCAAGATGCAGTGCAAGAAAATGGAAGCAACGACACCGACGGCACCGGGAAAGTTTCTTCAAAAGGTAACAAGGTCATGAAATATTCATTTGAGACTTTACAAAAAGCCCTTCAGCTGATCAAAGATGGCCAAAAAATGTATTATATATCTATAGTTTTGATGTATGTGATTTACTCAAGTTACCAAGTATCTATCTACGTTTAAAGTTCCTACTAATGTTCTGAAGTGCCATATTTACTTAGTCAGTTCAAATAGGATAATATGATGTGCCTTACTGCCAAATATATTGTCTGATTTTTGTACTTACGTTCTAAGTTCGTCTTCTGAAATAAATTAAAGTTTTAAATAAAGAGTTTTCTATAAATTTTGTTCAACCAACCTAGATAGGTACAAAGAAGCTGAACGTTCACACACTGGGTATAAGTCGTTCATAGACTGGGCGATTTCGTTCACAGACTAGGAAATCGGCATATCTTCCACTATATTATTATTTTTTGGATATAATATGCAACTTATCTACTTTTGTTTAATGCATTCTGATTTCTGGATTGTTTACGTAGCTCTTGGGGAAAAAAAATGTTAAAAACGGATGATTAGGGGCTCTGGACTGAATTTCCGAAGTTGAGATTTCGTGGAGAAATTCCTTAACCGTTCACAGACTGGGCAGGTCACCCTAGTCCTCTTTTGCGATTCACACTCGTGTTTCTGATTTACCGTAATCCCGACCCTTGAATTATTGTAGGGAGCGAACGGTTGGTCCTTCAGAGCTTCGCGTGGTCTCAAAAAATTCTAAAAATTCAATACTAGTTTACGAAGTGACTAATATTAACCAAAACTTCAGGACACAACTAGATCTCAAATGGGGCCCATATACCAAATTTCATCAAAATCGGTCCATGGTAACTTAGGAAAGTGCCGCGTACAGCGGACGACCAAATTTTTATTCGATTTTTGGATTCTACGTACATTGAAATGTAAACCAACAAATTTTGAAATGAGGTTAAAAATGTTTTCTTAGTCGATTCCAAAGGTTTATTAATGAAAACAATATACCTACCAGAAGTAGCATCTCAACCCGCACGATCCTTAAACTTTACATCAACATTGGATGATAATTAACCTGAGTGGGTAGTATCCACAATTTTGAAGTAGGTAGGTATAATATATTACGTCCGTCCTGATACAGACGGGAGGACCACAGTCGAGACACCAAAATTGGTCTGAAATGCCCATCCCGTAAAAAATGGATAGAAATTTAAATTTTCAAGGACAGGTAGGTACCTATTTTTCTTGCCTGAAAAGAGAAACCAATAACCAATGATTTAAAAGTCACGGCACAGTGAAGTTATATTTTAGTTAGTTTATGGTTTATAGTTATAGTCTGTTTATTTTTAGTTAGTAGTTTGTTAGTTCATTCGTCACTGAGAAGGTTTTAAAAAATTACTTCTGTTTGCTAATAGAGGAGTTATTATAGTTGTCCACAGCTCAAAGAAGTTATTTAATTAACAAAGGACGTTACTTGATAGAATTTTGCTACTTCCGGTAATCTCGGAAGCTGCCTCTCTTACTCCCTTCAGAATGTTGAAGAAAATGGTCACTGGATAAAGTGGTTCCATAACTTCTCTGTGCAGATAACTCTAAATTAGTGCAAGTTCTATGGTAGGTATTGTGCAATTTCTCAGTAAGACTCTACTTGGTTGGAACAAAGTGAGAAAATTTATGATTCATGGAGTTTGAAATGTTTCTCTTACTACCCACCTGCTTTTCATCTAATTTTCTTTTGAAATGAATATGAGTGATCTGAATGTAATTCTAGATCGAGTGATATTAGGTATGACCGAGTGATATGTTAGATGGAGGCGTCTTGTCAAGCATGTTGACAACTTACTAAGGTTGATCAATTGAAATCAATGGAACAAAGAGAGGCTGATATTAATATGCAGTGGTTTTTACAAATCTCGGTTCAGCAGGTCTGATCGGATGGGCGCTGGAAGAAGTACCGCAATCCGAAACCAAATATGACTTCATTGCAATCATCGTAGAAACCTCGAACAGCAAATTCCACTGCACTGGGAGCCTCGTGTCGCCAAAAATAGTCTTCACTTCTTGCGACTGCATAGGTGCTAATTTTTTCCAATAACTCTTCATCTATTACTATATTTATTTTACAAATAATTATTAGATTCCTCCCCCTACGAAACATGAAAAATGGCTACTTATGGCCTCACCAAAGGCCCATCTCGAAAAATTATCATGACCTGCAATCCCTTTCACGATCGGTCTTCGATCCAGATCTCCCGTGCTGACTGGCATTAACTTTTGTGATCTCACAGGAGCCGGTTCATTGAACCAGCCAACGGCCCTTGTTAAATGGCGATCCAAATGGTCCCCTACAAAACTTCACTTCCTATCCAATCTAAATCCAATTGGAAGAGGGTTTAGGAGCACAGTTGGAAGGAGATTGAGCTCGGATCTAAATGGTCCCTTACGAATTTAATATCTTTTTTTGTAAGTAATAAATAGACTCCTCACAAAGTTCATTTTGTTCAGACTATTTGCATCCTTCTTTGGTTCAAAAACGTCAATCCCTTTATCATCTTTTTATCGTCAACTATTCGTTTGATTCTTCTTGAACTTGGTAGGTTAGTTGGTAAATAAGTAGCCCTATATGAGGCATAAAGATGAACTCATATGAACCCATCTTCTCTGGTACGCAGATGGGTCCATGATGAATATGGGGAAGCTGGCCTAGGGATCAAAGGTCCTAATTCCAATCCAACTAAACCTCTAGGAACGACAACCACCATCTATCATGATGAAACCCATGACACAGAAATGAGCGCACAAGAGGTTGGTCGGAGACGACTCAAAGAACCGAGAATTTACGTAATCTCTGATAGCCCGGCAGCCCTAAAAGACATAGCAGCCTACTTGATAACTTCAGACTTTCCTGGGATTGTCTAAACTCTTTTAGGGTTGCGGCTCGGTGCAATAAGCTGACTTTGCTCTGGGTCGCTGGCCATGAGGGAGTTGACGGCAAAGAAGAAGCCCGCATTGCCAAACAGGGCTCAGGATCTCAATATTTTGGCCCTGAACCCCTACTAGGGGTTAACAAGAGTTTCATTACTCTAAATCAGCAGGAATGGGAGGATAACAAAAGAGCTGCATACTGCTGCAATAGGAACACATGAGCAGAGAATAACCAAGCAGCTGATCATCTTCCAAGAAAACCAGTAGCCAGCAAACCACCATAGCAAGCCTCCCCACTGACCACTACCCCTCGAAGAACCATCTCAATAAAATATACTGGAACGAAGGTTTCCTTTCCTTTTCTCCTCAACGACCGCAGAGATTTTCCTCTTTACATGCCCTCCTGTAGCATCAATCAGATTCCAAAATTCTACTAAGGGTACACGAGTAGAGCCAAAAATTCCTGGGAAACGCAGAAAAACTCCTTTATTCAGTGAAAAGAGGGTTCATGAAGGTACTTAATTGAATGAAGAATTTTGTCACAATATGTCAAGCTTGTTTTAAGTACCATTAATTTAAAAAAAAAGTATGTAGCTCTAATGATCTCCTAGCGGATTATTCCTTCCTATCAAGTAATGGATATAAAGAAGCTACGTGCCACACCCACTTGGCAGACTTGTCTTCTCAATTTTCCTAGTGAACCTAACGAGGAAGAGTACAGTTAGTGGATCTTGCTTATTCCATCTAATTACAAATTTCAGGTGGGTTCCTGCCGGATGCCCAGCTCAAACTCATCTTTCGCCCGATCCAGCCTTACCACCATTTTGTTTTTCTCGGAGTTAAGGATTTCGAGGAAGCCGTGAAGTACCGAAGAAATTTGAGGGTGTACGCCATAGAAGAGATTATAGTGTACCAGACTTGCAGTTATGATTTGAGGCTCGGATTTCTCAACAATTTAGGTTCGTTATAGAATTTCCTAGTTTTCTCACGCAAAAATCTTTTTGGGTCATCTTATTTTGATATTTCTCAATGCATTCAGTGATAGCAAATTATGGCTACTAGCAATAATATGCAATCAACAGGGTGATCGTTGAAAGAACGACGAGACTTCTGGGTTTCGAAACTTGAACATGATAAATAAGCCCTTGAACTCATAGTGTGGAGATTATATCGATACCTTAAAGCACAAAGGCGCTATGTCCATCCATCTTCCACATTTTTTATTTTCTTTCAATTTCAGAAAAACTCAAATGCAACAAAACTATTATTGACCTTTTTGACGATTATAGCTTGAAAATTTATTGAGGAAATTAAAGAGTTTAGTGTAAAAAGCCATTATTTTACGAATTTTGCACTAGTGATAATATCTTTTGCGTTTTCCTCAAAACTCCGTTTTTGGACATAGCCCCTTCGTGCCTTAAGGTATCGATATTCGGACTTGGATTTTTGGATTTTTCAATAACGAACGTTTGGGATGAGAGTGTATCTATCTGTATATCTTTTGCGTTTTCCTCAAAACTCCGTTTTTGGACATAGCCCCTTCGTGCCTTAAGGTATCGATATTCGGACTTGGATTTTTGGATTTTTCAATAACGAACGTTTGGGATGAGAGTGTATCTATCTGTATATCTTTTGCGTTTTCCTCAAAACTCCGTTTTTGGACATAGCCCCTTCGTGCCTTAAGGTATCGATATTCGGACTTGGATTTTTGGATTTTTCAATAACGAACGTTTGGGATGAGAGTGTATCTATCTGTATATCTTTTGCGTTTTCCTCAAAACTCCGTTTTTGGACATAGCCCCTTCGTGCCTTAAGGTATCGATATTCGGACTTGGATTTTTGGATTTTTCAATAACGAACGTTTGGGATGAGAGTGTATCTATCTGTATATCTTTTGCGTTTTCCTCAAAACTCCGTTTTTGGACATAGCCCCTTCGTGCCTTAAGGTATCGATATTCGGACTTGGATTTTTGGATTTTTCAATAACGAACGTTTGGGATGAGAGTGTATCTATCTGTATATCTTTTGCGTTTTCCTCAAAACTCCGTTTTTGGACATAGCCCCTTCGTGCCTTAAGGTATCGATTTTCGGACTTGGATTTTTGGATTTTTCAATAACGAACGTTTGGGATGAGAGTGTATCTATCTGTATATCTTTTGCGTTTTCCTCAAAACTCCGTTTTTGGACATAGCCCCTTCGTGCCTTAAGGTATCGATATTCGGACTTGGATTTTTGGATTTTTCAATAACGAACGTTTGGGATGAGAGTGTATCTATCTGTATATCTTTTGCGTTTTCCTCAAAACTCCGTTTTTGGACATAGCCCCTTCGTGCCTTAAGGTATCGATATTCGGACTTGGATTTTTGGATTTTTCAATAACGAACGTTTGGGGCGAGAGTGTACTAAGATAGAGGAAGCATTGTTTTCACTTTTAAGGGGTAAAACAACATTTCTCCAAAATCAAAATTTCCGATAGTTTCATGATTTATACCTTCCTGAACAATTTGGTACGGCACTGTTCAGTTCTGACGATCTCCTATACCATTACCTACCCAACTATATTATGGATGACGAGGAAGCTATGCGCTACACCCACTTGGTAGAATACCCTCTCATCACCTAATTGTACGAGTACTATTATATCCCTTACATTTGTTAGGCATTTATCAGTTCTGACGATCTCCTATACCATTACCAAATTTTTATTCGATTTTTGGATTCTACGTACCTTAAAACGTAAATCATTAACTATTGAGGGGGTGTTGAACATTTTTTTTTCTTGGTCGATTCCAAAGATTAATTATTGAAAATAATAAACCAAAAAATCGTCGTCCCACGACACCCCGAATTGGGTACTTTTCCGTTATATCCCCCCCAGTCTGTCTTCAACAGGCCCGCCCGGTGTTTCTAGGCATTCCGTCTTACTTACAATACATATTTACGTCGAATTCGTCTCAATTTCAAGCTGTGGGAAAAAATTATAATATTTTAAAAAAGAAGGAAAAAAAAAGACTTACCGAGTCTTTAGAAGTTGTCAATGTCGGTGAGGATTTGTTGAAACAAATTGACGTGGTTGTGGTTGGATTGCCTACACATAAATTCGCACAAATAGGTATCGAGTAATGAATTAGCTGTTTGGCATTGTCTTCGTCTTTGTCCTTTGTGAAGAGATGTTTGTAAACCAACCGATTCATCGGGAAGGTATTGGACCCAAGCAAGCGCGCAGCGCCCGTGGTCAATCACTTTACCCCCTTTTTAGGACGTCCCACAGTAAGACTTGGGCGTCCTTATGCGATCGATCTGGGGTGAAGGAAGACAACACTCAACAGAAAAAAAAAATAACCACACAGTAATCCGTTTTAGACCATTCTGAATCCAAATCCGCGAAAAAAACCATAGGTGTATGTCTGTGTGTGTGTGTGTGTGTATGTGTGTGTGTATGTGTGTGTGTGTGTGTATGTGTGTGTAACAAAATCTTGTGTACTCTGCACAGGCCTTAGTTCTCAACCGATTTTCCTGGTTCTTTTTTTGTTCGTCGCGGAAAACTATCTAGTTGTGCACTACGTCGCCGGAATTTCGAATTTTGCCTTTTAAAGGGGGGAAAGGGGGGGTTAATGCTCGAAAAACGTGCGTTTTTGGGCATAATCTTGTGTACTCTGCCCAGGCCTTAGTTCTCAAACGATTTTCGTGGTTCTTTTTTCGTTTGACGCGTAATACTATCTAGTTGTGCACTACGGCGCCGGAATTTTGGATTTTGCTTTTTAAGAGGGGGAAAGGGGGGGGTTAATGCTTAAAAAATGTGCGTTTGCGTGCATAATCTTGTAAACTCTGCCCAGGCCTCAATTTCCAACCGATTTGCGTGTTTCTTTTTTTGTTTGACTCAAATAACTTCCGAGTTGTACATGATTTTACCAGAGTACCAAAATTCGCAAGGGGAGGGGGTGAGTGGGGGGATAATATTCACAAAATATCCGATTTTTCAATATTTTGGTTCCTTTACTACTTACTAATTGTACCCAAGCTTTGAAATTGAGGAAAAATTCTCATTATACCTCCGAATTTTCATGAATTATTCTCTGTACCACCATGGAACTAATAGTGGTGCCACCATGGTGCCATGATGCCATAAACCGCTTATTTCGTGGTTTTTTTTTTTGTGTTTCACCTTGAATACGGATGTGAACTTCGACGGACTGCCTACCAAAACTAACAGATGAAAGTTCAATGTTACGACGTATTTCCGCTTTGGTGCCAGACTGGCACCATTGTTGGCGTTGGGGAGGGGGGGGGGGGGTGTGAACTCGAATTCGCATGTTGGGTATCGTAGATCATGGATTTTAAAATGCTCTTCAGATTCGAGGCTCCCACGCCGCTAGAAATGTTATGGTGGATAATGGTGGGGGGGGGGGGGTCACTATTTCTTGCCTAAAGTAATGAATAAATTACATCGAGTGAAACAGTTTTATCGCTTACCAACTGGTTTAACTGATACAATACTTGTCCAATGGGACGTCCCCTGGAATGCATGCATTACTAAACAATATGTTTTTTCCATGAATTCACCGATGTCTCTTTACTCCCTCAAACTGAGCGTACATTAATTTATTAAAATGTGAAAAGGAATCATAACCGGTGTCTAGAAACATCGGGCGGGCGTGAAAAAGTTGCGAAACAGACTGGGGGGGGGGGGGGTATAACGGAAAAGTACCCCGAATTGAGTACCTCCTTTTTCGCGCACCTTCGGAAGTCCGTCAATGAGGTAGGTATGGTCATTTCAGTGACGTAGGTAAACACGAAAAAAATCTCCAAGTTAAAAACATCGGATTTCTTGTGACGCAAACAACAATTGTAAGACGAAAGTTGTAGCAAATTAGTTGCAAAATCGATCCCTGAAGTTTCGACGATCTTATGAACACCATGTAGAGTTACAATGGCAAATTTTTCCACTTTCGCCAATTACTATTAGTGACAAAACAAGTAGGAACGTAGGTAACCTAACCTGAAATCACCTTTTAGGAGCATTGAGATTGACCGAGGCTGCAACGCGTATCCCTCAGGCACCAGGTCTGGTGGCACACACGAAAACTGAGCTGGAAAGTTACGTTTTGGATCGTGTGTACAACGAAGAACAATGCATAGTTCTTGGCTACGGCTCATTCAATAAAACAAGGTCAGAATTTGTTTACAGTTAAAAATGTGGATTATTAGACCCCTTCAATACTTTATGCATGATCGCATTTATTGGGAAACATAACAGTTCTCGACTAGACGGTATGAAGTTATAAGAGGCGTTAGCAAAATCTTCATCATTAGACTAGAAATAATCAAAAAGGCTCAAAAATGTTAAATTCTTGTACATTGCGAATCATTTAAACTGACTTTAAAATCTAGGCACATTTTGTAACGTCCGTGCATAAAATTCACGAAGAATAGTTGGAAAGCAATACCACTTTCAGAACAGCAAAATCAACGGCAGAATTCTGCTTACATTCCAGAGCGTCACGATTTGAAGTGTATTCGAGCTTTGTGAAGGGAGGAGGGGGGGGGGATTCAGGCTGAATCTTTCTAGAATTATCAATTAAGCCTCTTTTTAGAATTCAGCCAAAATTTAGAATTTTTTTGTTTTTTCAAACTTTTCACTTCTAACTTACCAAAATTAGCTAAGATTTCCTATTTACTGAAATAAAGATTACCTACTTAGAAAGAACGTTATTCGTTTGCTTCCGAGTCTACGAAGGTAGCGGATAATTGTTTCCGCTTTTCAAGATACTGAACAAACTGATAAAACAAACATCTGAATAGCAATGCATGTGTTCCTGGGGATAGCATTAGGTCAATTTAATTAAAATTAATTTTAATAATTTAATCAAACTTTTGCACTCAATGTAATAAAGTTGGCATTTTGAGTGAGAAGTAGTGGACTCTCCCCCCCCCCCTTCACCTTCAGCCGCCATAACATTTCTAGCGACATGCGAGCGTCGAGTTTGAACAGCATTCTAAAATCCGCGATCTAAGATACCCACCACCCACCAATGGTGCCAGTCTGTCACCAACAAAGCGCTCATACGTTGTAACGTTGAACTTTCATTGGTCTTGGAAAGTCCGTAGAAGTTAACATCCGTATTCAAAGAAAAAAACGTCTGCCAAGTGGGTGTGGCACATAGCTTCCTCGTATCCATAACCCGATTGTATAGATGATCCGATGCATAGTAGTTAATCTCAAAACATCAAAACAAGTTAATCTGTAACATCCCTGAAAATGTCATTGAAATCGGATGGAAAATGTAGAAGTTATGGCCGTTACAAGGAATTCACGTTTGCGCATGCGCAGTGGCTACTATCAGTCCGAAGGTGGTGATTTTCATAGGGAACTATCTGAATACTAATCTGTAACATCCCTGAAAATTTCATTGAAATCGGATAGAAAATGTAGAAATTATGGACGTTACAAGGAAATTCACATTTGCGCATGCGCAGTGGCTACTATCAGACCGAAGGTGATGATTTTCATAGGGGACCGTCTACACACCAACCCACATAATCCCTGAAAATTTCATTGAAATCGGATCAAAAATGTAGAAGTTATGGCCGTTACAAGGAATTCACGTTTGCGCATGCGCAGTCGCTTCTATCAGTCCCGGGATGATGATTTTCATAGGGGACCGTCTACACACCAACCTGCACAATCCCTGAGAATTTCATTGAAATCGGATGGAAAACGTAGAAGTTATGGCCGTTACAAGGAATTCACGATTGCGCATGCGCAGTTGCTTCTATCAGTCCGGGGATGATGATTTTCATAGGGGACCGTCTACACACCAGCCCGCACAATCCCTGAAAATTTCATTTAAATCGGACAATAACTTCGTATAGTTATGCGCGTTACAAGGAATTCATGACAGACAGACAGACAGACAGACACACAGACACACAGACACACAGACAAACAGACACTGAACCAAAATTGTTCAGAAAGGTCTAAAACGCAAAACGCGAGTGAAAATTTTGATTTTGGAGAACTTTTTTTTTCGACCTTGAAAAGTGAAAACAAAGCTTCCGCTACCTTGGTAGACTCGGAAGCAAAAAACCGAAAACTCACGAAATACGTGGTTTTAGGTGTCTCGTGGATTAGTTCCAAGGAGGCACAAAGAATAATTCATAAAAATTCAGAGGTATATTGAGAATTTTCCCTTAAATTCACAGCTTGGGTACAATTTATTAGAAAGCTATATAGGAACTGAAATATTGAAAAATCGGATATTTTGTGAATATCCCCCCCCCGCTCCCTCCCCATGCTAATTTTGATACTCTGGTGAAATAGTGTGCAACTCGGAAGATTTCTCCTTTTTTTCCTTCATTTTTCAAGGATGAAAAAAAAAAAAAATCGCCAAAATCAAAACTGACCCAGTTGACGTGTAGGCGGTCCCCTAATACTGTAGTGCAATTGATGTTTTGAGATAAACTACTGTGCATCGGATCATCTATACAATCGGGTTATGGATACGAGGAAGCTATGTGCCACACCCACTTGGCAGACTTTTTTTGTTGAGTGTTGTCCATCTTTACCACAGATTAGCCGCATAACGCGTTTTACCGCTCACCGTGCACGGAGCTGGAGTTATACAGTGCCCTCACGACCGCTCGGTGTTGCTGTTACTGTATAATCGCAGCCCCTTGCAGACACACTGCCCATGATAACAATAGGTTCCCTCAAGACCGTGTGTGTACATTTTGAAGGCCATTCAAAATTTGAACTTTAAAAATCTGAATAAAATTTAAATAATATATTAAATTGAAAATTCCAACAGTTCCCTGCTCAGCTGTTCAACTGATATGATCAACATTTGAAAGTAATTTCTTTCTTTTTTAATTAAGGCAGCGTTGATTCATTTAACTTTCGATTATTCCTTATTTATTTTGTGCCAAATCTATGATCACCTGCCCCTGGAAATTTGTCATCCTGTCCCAATGTAATCAGAGCAATAGTTATTATTATTTGGAATTTCATTATTTATCCGTGAAACTATAGTAATTCATTGTTGTATGCACAACAAATGCGTCAGAATTGTCGTTAACGCCTGAAATCAGAGTTGGTAGGAGGCGAAATAAAATCCCTGCCTTAAAGGTTACTTTGGACAGGAAATTAAAAAGAAGAATTTCTTGCCACAGACAAACACGAAACCAAAATTTTTCAAGAAGGTCCAATAAGTAAAACGCGACTGAAATTTTTTATTTTGAAGCGCATTCCTTGAAAAGTGAAAACAATGTTTCCACCAACTCGGCAGACTCAGAAGCAAATAAGACTATGCAAGGTCGCTAAACAATATAAAACGTCTTTTTGTCATCTTGTGGTATTAGTGGTGAGTGATAAGTGAAGAGTTTTCTTTCAAACGGGCTTATATCCATTTTTTACACTTTTTGTTTTTTTCACGGATTCTGAACCTTTGGGATATCACCACACGAGTTGATTTCCCACAAAACATTCCAAGTGGATGTATGCCCGTTTGAGAGAAAACTCCTCAAATATACTTATAGATGTAATACCTCTACATCTGAGCTGTTAAAATAGGAATTCCAATTCCCATTACCAATTCCAATTACTTTAGGAACAAAGTTATTGCCATTACCATTACCCATTCCTGTAATGGGAATGGAATTTTCAATTACTTTTTTTAATTCCTTGTAATGGTAATGGTTTTTCCAATTCCCCATTACTCGTAGTTGGAAAAGTAATGGGTCCTTCCAATTACCTATTACAGGAAGAGTAATGGGTAATGGGAACTCATTCCCCATTACCACCATTCAATCAGTAACTTGACCATCCTCCAATTCATAAGGGACCATCTTACAATTCATAGGGTACCATTCCCAAATTCCTTGGGGACCACCCTCCCAATTCATAGGGAGCCATCCCACTATCCAAATCGTTTGGGACCATCCTACGATTCAAGGGGGAATTTTGGAATGGTCCCCTATGAATTCTAGGATGGTCAACTTACTGATTGAATGGTGGTAATGGGGAATGGGTTTCCATTACCCATTACTCTTCCTGTAATGGGTAATTGGAAGGACCCATTACTTTTCCAACTACGAGTAATGGGGAATTGGAAAAACCATTACCATTACAAGGAATAGGAAAAAGGAATTGAAAATTCAATTCCCATCACAGGAATGGGTAATGGTAATGGCAATTACTTTGGATTAAAGTGTCTCTTGAAACCTCAGTTATTGATTTTATGTGTACATAATCATAATCACTTCACTCATTTCATTGCTAATAAGAAAAGTAATCATTACTCAAAGTAATCATTACTTTACAACTCTGCTCTACATGTATCAAGTGAGAGCCAATTAATTTCACAAGATGGTAATTGAATTAATTGAGTAAATTTAAAGCTGTCTGTCGTATAGATGTTTTAGTCACTTCCAAAAAGGTACCAAAAAGTACTACCTAGAAAAACGTGATAAATTGAGGTTAAACTATTGTTTTGGAACTATTGAACAATACTTGGATCATCAGTCATCAGTCATATCACTGAATAATTTATTAACCTGCAACGTCACTTCCAAAAGCAAACATTCTAGTACGATTATCGCTCGAGTTTCTGACTTAACCCTCAGAGTAAGAAGGTTAACAAAAAGGCTTATCAACTCCGAGAGAACTGTCACCTATCTTCTAAGGACGGGGTGGGAAGGATTTCTTGAGGACTGGGTTCGCAGGGCCAAGGTGTTCCTATTAATTTCACAATAAATTATTGCTGGAAATTGAATAATTTTATAATCGTTGATTTTCTTGGTGGTTTCATTCGTTTCTAAAAATTGAACACTATCTTGAATTGACGAGACAACGTCGTGGAAAGGTCATTAATTAAATATCCTCAGCAAACGGTTGGTTCTATAGAGCACAGGATGGTGTCCAAAAATTCTTAAAGATTATCGGTATTTAGGATGAATGAAAAAGAAAGTTTATTAAAAGCTTTCATGCTAGGGGTTTGACAATTTTTTCCCTCACTTTTTGCTCCTTTGAAATGACTTGCTGTAACCAGAACCTTCGGGGCACAACGAGGACCAAGTGGAACCTATAAACTAAATTTCACCAAAATTGGTCTACATCCACAATAATTGTTGATCAACAATCAATTATTGATTGTTGTTATCATTTTTTTAGGACGTCCCACAGTAAGACTTGGGCGTCCTTATAAGATCGATCTGGGGTGAAGTTGGACAACACTCAACAGAAAAAAAAAATAACCACACAGTAATCCGTTTTAGACCATTCTGAATCCAAATCCGCGAAAAAAACCATAGGTGTATGTCTGTGTGTGTGTGTGTGTGTGTATGTGTGTATGTGTGTGTGTGTGTGACAAAATCTTGTGTCGTCTGCCCAGGCCTTAGTTCTCAACCGATTTTCCTGGTTCTTTTTTTGTTCGACGCGGAAAACTATCTAGTTGTGCACTACGTCGCCGGAATTTCGAATTTTGCCTTTTAAGGGGGGGAAAGGGGGGGTTAATGCTCAAAAAACGTGCATTTTTGGGCATAATCTTGTGTCGTCTGCCCAGGCCTTAGTTCTCAACCGATTTTCCTGGTTCTTTTTTTGTTCGACGCGGAAAACTATCTAGTTGTGCACTACGGCGCCGGAATTTCGAATTTTGCCTTTTAAGGGGGGAAAGGGGGGGTTAATGCTTAAAAAACGTGCGTTTGCGGGCATAATCCTGTAAAATTTGCCCAGGCCTCAATTTCCAACCGATTAGTGAGTTTCTTTTTTTGTTTGACTCAAATAACTTCCGAGTTGTACATAATTTCACCAGAGTACCAAAATTCGCAAGGGGGGGTGTAGTGGGGGGATAATATTCACAAAATATCCGATTTTTCAAAATTTCGGTTCCTTTACTGCTTACTAATTGTACCCAAGCTTTGAAATTGAGGAAAAATTCTCATTATACCTCCGGGTTTTCATGAATTATTCTCTGTAGCACCAAGGAAATAATAGTGGTGCCACCATGGTGCCAGGACACCATAAACCGCATGTTTCGTGCTTTTTTTTTTTGTGTTTCACCTTGAATACGGATGTGAACCTCGACGGACCGCGTACTAAAACTAATAGATGAAAGTGCAATGTTACGACGTATTCCCCCTTTGGTGCCAGACTGGCACCATTGGTGGTGGTTGGGGGGGGGGGGGGGGGGTGAACTCGAATTCGCATGTTGGGTATCGTAGATCATGGATTTTAAAATGCTCTTCAGATTCTAGGCTCCCATCCCGCTAGAAATGTTTTGGTAGATTATGGTGAGGGGGGGGGGTCACTATTTCTTGCCTAAAGTAATAAACCGAATTACATCGAGTGAAACAGTTTTATCGCTTACCAACTGGTTAACTGATCTAATGCTTATCCAATGGGACGTCCCCTGGAATGCATGCATTACTAAACAATATGTTTTTAGATAGTAAGTACTTTCGTGATTTGAGTATAATAGCAGTTTCGTGGTGTTGGTTAGTTTTTCAATAGTTTTTTGGCTTTAAATAATCACTTCTTCAAAACAATGACGAGAAGTTTTGTACGTGCATACAAAACCTCTCGACATGTCGACAAAGTTTGCAGATGATGTAGAAGAGCTTAAAGAAGTGTCAAAGTGAACCAAAGTGTGAGTCAAAGTGAAGTAGCTGGTTTTGAAGTACTTATCTTACCCTAATTTTAAAACAATATTGTTTATAAGTGCAATGAAATTTTTAAAAACAACTTCAAACTGTTTGATGCTCAATCAGAATTTTGGTGTAGACGTCGATGTGGATTTCACTCAGTAGTTTCATCCTCCAGCCCTGACCGAAAGCTCTGCAAAAAAGGAGTGAATCTCTGTTTGACCCTTGTCCCGATCAATTTTGACCATTAAATTTAGGTAGATCGATCTTCGTACGAGTAGTTTCCTTTCCAAAGGTTCTTCATAAAAATAATATACCAAAAACCGCTCATGGAAATTTTGAATCATCTTACAGCTCGAAAGCATGGGGTAGATAGTTCGAAAAATTCATTCATGCTGCGAACGGAACTTTTTTCTTTTTAAGGCCCGTTGAAAGACTTCGCCTCCGGATCATAGATGTCAGCCTCGTCCCTTTCCTGAAATGCAAAGGACGGATCTGCCCGATCAAGTGCCTCCTCAACATCGACATCGCCAACAACCAGGAGATGTGCGGAACTGGTTCCAACGAAACTGTCAACTGCTACGCAGACAGAGGCAGCCCCTTGATATGCCAAGGACATTTTATGGGCGTCATCAAGTACGTGCATTGCGACAACAGAACGTCGCCCCTTCAGATCACCAGAATGAGCGATGCTCTGCCCTTTTACCTGTCACTGGTGAACTGTTCAAACTCTCCGACGTCGCAGATGGGTCTGATTCTCATTTTGATACTTGCATCGAAGTAAATATAACTTCTACCCTCAATCAATTGAGCAAAATGTATAGCTACTCCTACTACCCGTTATTATTTCCCTAAAAAATTCGTCAAATAAAAATGACTGCCAAGTAGGTGTGGCACACAGCTCCCTCGCATCCATAACCCGATTGTATAGATGATCCGACGCAAAGTAGTTAATCTCAAAACATCAATCTCCAAGTTCCTTGCACTACCCTTACAGAGAACCATCGGCACCCCGATCAGCATACTTAATCCTTGAAAATTTTATCGAAATCGGATTGGAAACGTAGAAGTTATGGCTGTTATAAGGAAATACACGTTTGCGCGTGCGCAGTGGCTACTATCAGTCTGGGGAGAATGATTTTCGTAGGGGACCATCTACACTCCAGTCCGTATGATTCCTGAAAATTTCTCCGAAAGTGGATGGAAAATGTGGAAGTTATGGCTATGGCAAGAATTTCACGTTTGCACATACACAGTAGCTACGATTAGTCCGAGCGTGATGATTTTCATAGGGGACCATCTACACGCCAACCCGCAAAATCTCTGATACTTAATCGAAATCGGACAATAACTTCGTATAGTTTTGCCCGTAACAAGGATTTCATGACAAACACTGAATCACAGACAGACAGAAACAAAACCAAAATTTCTCTGAAAGGCCTAAAACTTAAATCGCGAGTGAAAATTTTGATTTTGGAGAAAATTTTTTTTTTTCAACCTTGCAAAGTGAAAACAATGCTTCCGCTACCTTGGGAGACGCGGAAGCAAAATTTCCCACCATTTTGACGAATTTAGAAGGGCATTAACAACTCCCGGGACGCTCTGTAGGTACCTACTTATAGGACGTTTTTTGCTAGTTAGAAGTAAAATCACCACCTGAGTATTGACCATGTGATCACCATCTTATATAGGTACGGGGTGATCACTCTTATGTGTCAAACCTTCAGGGGTTGATTCTAATAATTTCCAACAAAGAGTTTCTCTTATAGGTTTTTAAATTTATTATCCCTTAATATCCTGAGGTATCTTTTAGGAAGTCCGATTTTTACCAGCAATAGTTTATGCACTTAAAAAAAACGGATAGCTGTTGAGGTGATATCGATTGAGTAAGAAAACATTATAATAAAAAATAAATAATTCTCGATTTTACAGACTTTAGTAGTGCCTTCAAGGTACCTTCTACCCTCATTCCTAATCTTGTAGGCTATTAGTAGAATTTCCTCGTCAGAGATGACGCCACTGTCTAAGCAGCATAGATCCCTCTATGAAGTGAACCTTCTCCACCTCATTCCTTGGTTCTGTACTTTATGAGAAATAAATTGACATCCCACCAAAGATTTTTCCAAGTTTTCTTCTTCTATTCCAACAAGATTGAGCTTAAAGAAAGATTCTGAGGAAGATCATTCTTAAGCTGGGAGACTGTAATAGGGCCTTCGAGGTACCTTCTGTTCAAATATTCTAGAAATTATTCAAAATATATCTAAATTTAATTAAAAAATTCGCAAAAACAACTTTTTTATAAGTGGGAAATTAAGGGTTAAAGTGAGTATTTTCGGATTTGTATGACAGTGTTCAACACTGAAAGCCTCTCAAGTCGTCTTGTCTCTCGAGTAAACCAACAAGTTTCTTTGATTTCGAGCTTCTTTCTCGAGTTTTTCAGTCAAATGAAGGTGAACACAAGCCTTTCAAGTCGTCTTGTCTCTCGAGTAAACCAACAACAGAAAGAAGCTCGAAATCAAAGAAACTTGTTGGTTTACTCGAGACGACTTGAAAGGCTTGTGTTCACCTTCATTTGACTGAAAAACTCGAGAAAGAAGCTCGAAATCAAAGAAACTTGTTGGTTTACTCGAGATTCAAGACGACTTGTGTTCACCTTCATTTGACTAGAAAAGTCGAGAAAGAAGCTCGAAATCAAAGAAACTTGTTGAAACTGCCACCCTTTGCTACAAACGTAGGTAGTGCTCGGACAACCTTGACATTTTCGCACTTTTTCAATTAAATGTGATAATTTATACCCAGTAACTTTTTAAAGCAGGTGAAATACTGACCTACTTCACCGTTTTTCCTAGTAGATCATCCGATGTATCGATGTATTTTTTCCAAAATGATGTTTGTATTGCTTTAAAACGTTTTAACTCACGTAAGTTAGATCTTAAATAATTTCTCCGATATATCGTAGGTATCAATATCTCATTTGACCAGTATATCGATATATTTCATTCGATATGTCATCCCTACTCCTTAGCAACCAGTAATCAAATTTCCTATTGAAGGCACCCACAACTCTTCATTTCTTCGAATCGAGCGTGAAGCGTTCATTTCTTCCAAATAAACTTGATTGTGAGTAGGTATGTAGTAGATGGGTACCTATGGTTGTAGTAAATAGATACCTATGGTAGGTACCTACCTAGGTAGTGACAATGGCAAAGCTGTCTTCTTTGCAGACGCGTGATCTATATAGAAATAATAAACCTTTGTGTAATAATTTTCATCGTTTTGGTTAACCCCGCTTACTCGATTTTGACAAAACTTGCATTAAAACGTGCGACTGACTTTTTTTTCAATTTTTAATCGAAAGTAGACCTCATTTTGAGAATTTTGAAACCAGCCGTTCTCTTTTTGGATGAGTAGATCTTTTTCTATGATTTTTCAAAGTTTCGAATGTTTATGACGTCACGCGCCCCTCCCGCCTGGGCGGGACTCCCCAGCCCACTGTGACGTCATAAACATTCGCAACTTTGAAAAATCATACCTTCTCACGCTAGAAGGTCGCGGTTGGTGTCAAAATTCTCAGAATGAGGTCTAGTTTAGATTAAAAATGACAAACAGTTTTTCCGATCCATGCGCACACCCCATTCTCCTCAAGTCCCTGAGTAATTTTCACTTTTGCAGAACTAATTTTTCCCTGACCGTATGCGAATAAACGTACTAAACGTTGGAAAGTTTCCGATATCCTTCAACCGCAACTGAGTTACCCTCAAGAATCCGTCGCATAACTGTCACGGTCAAAAACCATCTTAATATAGATATTATACATATTCTCAAGAACATTTATTTCAAATCTAATAGTTGAAAAACTCTTCAGAAAATGTGTGTGTTTAATTCACAGCAGCGATGCCATCAACACGGTGGTGGTCGTAAGAAAAACGCTGTGTAGTATCCTGGAGCTGGCTTGTAGCATGGGTTCGTCGAGGCGTCGAGGGTAGAGCTGTCGACGGGCGAACCCCCGACGAATGAGATCTGATTCGTGCAAGAAAGACTCACGGTGCTCATAGGACATTTCCCAAAGGAAAAAAGTGTTTGGCGTATAATAATCGAATTTTGGCCAACGTATATTTGGTGGTGTTGATCCTGTAATAAACATCATGTTAGACTTGGGCGACCTTATGCAATTAATCTGGGGTGAAGGAGGTCACAACTCCTCGGAAAAATAATCACATACAAGTTTGTTTAAGACCATTCTCAATCCTATTCAAAGAAAAACACCATAGGTGTATGTCTGTGTGTCCGCCCAGGCCTTAGTTTTCAACCAATTGGCTTGGTTCTTTTTGAGTTCGACGCTAAAACGAGATTTTTTTTCTTGGTCGATTCCAAAGGTTCATTATTGAAAATAATACACCAGTAAACCAAAATTTGGCCATCCGTCCGCCGTACGCGACACTTTCCTTTGTCCTCATGGACCGAGTTTGATGAAATTTGGTAGTCTTTTTTCTTCAATTTAAAATAGTAGTGAATTTTTAGAATCGAATGAGACCACGCGGAGCTCTGTAGGACCAACTGTTCGCTCCCTATGGGAACTTAAGGGTTGGAGTTATGATAAATCAGAAACACGAATATGAATTACAAAAGAGGCCTAATCTCCGTTCAAATTTTAGCTGACCAAAATGCGATAGCTGCTCGTTTCTTCGAGCAATACTCGGGTTTGCGTCCTTTCCTAATGAAGGCACCCACAACCAGGGCTGTTTTTAGGGGGGGGGGGGGGGCGATGGGGGCGGTCGCCCCGGGTCAGGGGGGGCCCCGGATTTTCAAGGTGGGAAGGGGGAGCACTCCTCAAAAAAGGGTCTTTCTGCTCAAAAAAAAGTCTGCCAAGTGGGTGTGGCACATAGCTTCCTCGTATCTATAACCCGATTATATAGATGATCCGATGCATAGTAGCTAATCTCAAAACACCAATCTTAAAGTACCTTTCACTACCCTCATAGGGGACCATCTACACGCTAATCTGGACAATCCTAGAAACTTTCATCAAATTCGGATGAAAAATGTAAATGTTATGGCTGTTACAAGGATTTTACGTATGCGCATGCGCAGAGGCTTATGTAAATTTTAAGGCCTTGATTTTCATTGGGGACCATCTACAACCTAATCCGCGTAATCCCTAAAAATGTCATCAAAATCGGGTAGAAAATGTGGAAGTTATGGCTGTTACGAGGAATTCACGTTTGCGCATGCGCAGAGGCTACTGTCAATCCGAAGGTGGTGATTTTCATAGGGGACCATCTACAACCCAATCTGCATGATCCCTGAAAATTTCATCGAAATCAGATAAGAAATGTGGAAGTTATGGCCGTTACAAGGAAATTCACGTTTGCGCCTGCGCAGTGGCTACTATCAGTCGGAAGGTGATGATTTTCATAGGGGATCATCTAAATTCCAATTCCGTAACATCCCTGAAAATGTCATTGAAATCGGATGTAAAATGTAGAAGTTATGGCCGTTACAAGGACTTCAAGTTTGCGCATGCGCAGTTGCCTCTATCAGCCTGGGGATGCTGATTTTCATAGGGGACCATCTACACACCAACCCGCACAATCCCTGAAAATTTCATAGAAATCGGACGATAATTTCGTATAGTTATGCGCGTTACGAGGAATTCATGACAGACAGACAGACACGGAACCAAAATTGTTCAGAAAGGTCTAAAACGCAAAACGCGAGTGAAATTTTTGATTTTGGAGAACTTTTTTTTTCGTCCTTGAAAAGTGAAAACAATGCATCCGCTACCTTGGTAGACTCGGAAGCAAAAACTCTGCAAATCATTGCTCAAAGGTTTATTATTTTCTGTATAGATCATCCTTCTGTATAGATCACTCGTTCTCCATCAATAGCACCTACCACCATCTGTATTCTCCCTTGACCTTCCCTCTCAAATTTCAGCTTCCTGCGTTCAATAGGATTGAAAATGACTTCGGAGCTCACTCAGCTGATCAGTGATCTGAAGAGTGAAGAAGCCTTTGAGCAATGATTTGCAGCGTTTTTTGCCCACCAACATTTTTTTTACCTACCAACTTTTTTTTACCTACCAGCTAGGTACTACCTACCACACCATACTGGCTTCACACCTTCACAATCAAGTTTATTAGAAACAACTAAACGCTTCACACTCGATTGGAAAAATAGAAAGCTTCATATGGAAATTTGATTACTGGTTACGCAGAAGGCAAAACTGTATACAAATCGAAGAAATGAACAGCGATCGCATTTTAGTCCGATAAAATTTGAATGGAGATTAGACCTCTTTTGCGATTCACACTCATGATTCTGTTTTATCGAAGGAAAACCTTCAAGTACTCGTAGGGACCGAACGGTTTGTCCTACAGAGCTCCGGGTGGTCTCAAAAATTTTTAAAAATTCAATACTATTTAAAATTGGTGAAAAAACGATACCTTTATTTCGAGAGTTTTCGAGCTAGGGCACTCTTGAAAATTTCAACCCTTAATTTTCACCCCTTAGAAGTGACCTACATCAACCAAAAGCTTCGCGGCACAACTAGACCCCAAATGGAGCCCATATACCAAATTTGAACCAAATCGGTCCAGTGTTGCTAAGAAAAGTGCCGCGTACGGCGTACGGCCGGAAATTTTTTTATTCGATTTTCGTATTCTACGTACCTTGAAACGTAAAACATCAAATTTTGAGGGGGGGTTAAAATTTTTTTTTTCTTGCTCGATTCCAAAGGCTTATATTGAAAATAATAAACCAAAATTATCGTCCTATGGCACACCAAACCGAGTAACTCCTTTTTCTTTGCCGCCTTCGGCGATTTTGAAGTCGGTCAAAAAAAGAGATTTTACCTACTTTCACGAGATTTTTTTTTCGAGATTCGAGCAACTCGATAAGTTCAAGGATACATGGGGATTTTCGTTCGATCTTGAGAATATACCCGACCACCCTCTACTGCTGGAGAAATGTAAGAAATTAGAGGAGCGATTGACTCACAATAGCACTCAAGATATCGATGGAATGAATCTCTGCATGGAAATCGAGGCCCTTCATCGCTCCGTAAATTGGAAGGAGAAAAATCGAAAAATATGCTTAACTACATAGTAGCACATAAAGTTGAGAACCTCTACCCAAATACTTGGGTAGCACTTCGAATTCTATTGTCCATTCCTGGGACTGTGGACAGTGGAGAGAGGTCGTTTTCCAAACTTAAACTAATCAAGACTTACCTGAGAAATTCAATGTCTCAGGACAGACTCTCTGCACTCACCACATTGTCCATTGAAAATGATTTTAATGACCTGATTCGAGATTTTGCTGAAGCGAAGGCAAGGAAGGCTTCTTTCAAATAGTTTTTATTGTTTTGCCTAGTCTACCTAGTCTTTCACAAAAGCCTCCGATTTATTTTTCAAATTCAAGTATTCAACACATGAACATTCCATGTGGAAAATATGGAAATTTACTATATTTTACTCAATTATTCTTCATTGTTATTTTTTCTATTTTGTATTAAGGCACATACTTAAATAACTATAAAATATAATTTTACGTTTGTTGAGCTAGTGTTCTTGTGATTTTCTAACCATTTCCTAACTTACCTATCAATGAATTAGATTACGTAGGTGGAGGGGGGACACTCCTCCAGAGGGGGGCCCCCAAAGATTGCTCGCCCCCGGGCCCCAGAGGGGCTAAAAACGGCCCTGCCCACAACTTCCTATTTTTTTGAATTGAGTGTGAAACGTTCATTTCTTCGCTGTTTAAAATAAGTTTGGTAGGTCTTTGCAGCCGAGTGATCTATACAGAAAAATAATAAACCATTGTGTAATAATTTTTACCAGGAAACCTCAATTTCAGTTGATTCAAACATTTTCTTTGGCCGGCTGTCCCTATCTGATTGAGTTTAATTTGTACCAAAGCTTCATCAGACCTTCTCAAACAATGTGTAAAAAGTTGGACTCAGGAGAACGAGACGCAGGAGAAATGCTGGTGTTTTCGTAATAAGCTGGCTTCAGTGGTTCTCATATTATCAACTTAGGTGGTGATGCGGCACGAGTTACCTTAGTCCGAGGGTGACCGATTTTTTTATGGGGCACAGCAGGTACCTGAGGGGGTGAAACTTCCAGTATTCCAAGATTTTTTCGAAAAGACCATAAATCAGGTAGTACATCCTAGTGCGCAAACGACCAGAAGAATTTTGCGATGCGATAAGGCCTTCCTCTAGTGTGTGTTGACCTATTAGGTACAGTTCGGTATGCTAGACTTTACCCATAATAGTTCCATATAAGTGGTTGCCGCATACGATTGGACCTCCGGAATCTCCGCGTCCTGAGGAGTAGCGCAAATCCTGTTCTAAGAGGTGGTGTTGCGGACTCTGTCCACAATCGCACGTCGATAAGGAATCGTAGTCGTACCGTATCAACCGAAATTCTGGACGAATAGCGGCGTACTTGCAATCGTACCTGTTCAATAAAGTTCGCCAACCCCACCGAAGGGAGTTCGAGGGATTCGGATCGTAATTAAAGACTTCACCACCGTCTCGAGAAGTTATTCTGTATAATCCATGACCTATTCTGAGGCACGTTAATTCCTGTTCTATGGCATTCCTGTGATAACGAAGCATTTCTTCAGAACGATACAGAGGGGCATAACTGATTGCAGCAAGGTTGGACCTCGATGGTACTGTCTCTTCCAATATAATGAACCCCTGGTCATACATGGCCGGCAACGCATGTAAGAATCGGCAATTTTGATGGATCGAGTAGTGCTTGGGTCTGTGCCAGTTGACAAGTCTGGTAATCAGAGTGTTGCCTATGAATGAATAAAGTGGGTTTTCAAATACATCTTGAGCTCTGTAGAAATGTTCTATGTAGTTCAATTTAGTGCCGTCTGGAGCGACTGCTTCCCTTGAATGCGATTCTTTCGATATGCAGTGACAGGCCGTTTGAACTATGTATGCAGCGATCAAAGCGCCGCTGCAAGTCGTATGTCTCACTTCCGGAGTCAGGTCGTCCTCCAAGGGGATGACGTCCCAACCGGGTTGTGCCTTGGACAAGTGTACATAGTACCTGGAACAAAACACAATTTCCTTACCCAACTTCTAAGGGAAAATATCATATTCGTAAGGCATAAGTGAATATTCAGTTTCCATTTTGCTTCCGAGTCTACCAAGGTAGCGGAAGCTTTGTTTTCACTTTTCAGGACCAAAAAAAAAGTTCTCCAAAATCAAAATTTTCACTCGCGTTTTAGACCTTTCTGAACAATTTTGGTTCCGTGTCTGTCATGAATTCCTTGTAACGCGCATAACTATACGAATTTATTGTCCGATTTCCATGAAATTTGCAGGGATTGTGCGGGTTGGTGTGTAGACGGTCCCCCGTGGAAATCATCATCCTCGGACTGATAGAAGACACTGCGCATGCGCAAACGTGAATTCCTTGTAACAGCCATAACTTCCACATTTTCCATCCGATTTCAATGAAATTTTCAGGGATGTTACAGATTAGTATTTAGATGGTTCCCTATGAAAATCATCACCTTCCGACTGATAGTAGCCACTGCGCATGCGCAAACGTGAATTTCCTTGTAACGGCCATAACTTCCACATTTCCTACCTGATTTCGATGAAATTTTCAGGGATTATGCAGATTGGGTTGTAAATGGTCCCCTATAAAAATCATCACCCCCGGACTGATAGTAGCCGCTGCGCATGCGTGAATTCCTTGTAACAGCCATAACTTCCACATTTTCCGTCCGATTTCAATGAAATTTTTAGGGATTACGCGGATTAGGTTGTAGATGGTCCCCAATGAAAATCAAGGCCTTAAAGTTTACAGAAGCCTCTGTGCATGCGCATACGTAAAATCCTTGTAACAGCCATAACATTTACATTTTTCATCCGAATTTGATGAAATTTTCTAGGATTGACCAGATTAGCGTGTAGATGGTCCCCTATGAGGGTAGTGAAAGGTACTTTAAGATTGGTGTTTTGAGATTAGCTACTATGCATCGGATCATCTATATAATCGGGTTATGGATACGAGGAAGCTATGTGCCACACCCACTTGGCAGACTTTTTTACCTCAAAAAATACTACCCTTACCACTCCAAATTCGTAGTGTATCCACGCGTAAATAGCTGATCTGTTTAGATTTTCAGTAAACCTCACTAGGGTAATAGTAATATTACCAGTAACGGACATGCTGAGACAACACTTAAGCAAGTTAACTGAATTTTCTGAGTATTGTATGACTTACAAGTGTTTTCTCTCAAACTAAAATGTATCATCTAACATACAGGTCGTAAGAATCAGTACACACAAAATTTCACACAAATTCTTTTTTTTGTTAAACTAAGCACTTTTGTTTTTAGAATGTTCTTTATTCAATTCAAATGAACAATAAGGGATTATGCAACCTGTAAATTTAAATCATTTATAAGTCATAAGAGCTCAAATAGTCATTTTATTGAACAACAAACTCACGAGATGAAATTTTTTTAAAAGTATAATCTGTTTATTATTACAACTGTATACAATACATCCAGTTATTTCTATGTACTAAACGCAGCTCTGTGGATCACTACCTACTTCCACATCTCATTATACACTTCTTTTCTAGTGGTTGGTGACAAGGTTCAAGGGCTTGGTCCTCTTCAATCGTCGTACGTCGCACAGTGGGGCCAAATGGCCAAAAAGCGGAAAAAAGTCATTATCTTTTGAACGAATTACTGTATCGTCTTGGGAATGGTTTCATTCGATTCCGAATACGAAAATACATTAGAAAAATATGTTTTCTGACGTTTAAATTTATTATTTTAGTACTAAATCTTGAATTTTGAAAAAAATAATGTTACTCAAAGTGGAAAAGCGTGTGAAAAAAACAGAAAAGCGGTTTTACAGGCGATGGGTGTGTGTTATTTTGTTCTTTTCTTCGTTTTAGAGGTTATAGGATACGATAAAGATAATTGAATTGAGGTTTCTTTATATACGTATGTAAATATATATATGTAATATATAATATGTGTGTATATATAATATGTGTAAATATATATTTATATATTTAATTTTGACAAAATTTTAAGTGATAAAAACCTCTGAAAATTGGATAGTAAGCGATCGAATATTGGAACGAATCCAAATTAAACGTTTGCTAAATCCGAATAAGAGATTTTTAACGATATGTTCTCGGTAGGTATGTCACGACAGTACGAACTGACCACACTACTGCGAATGGCAATCCGAAGAACCTGGTTTGTTCAAACAGAACCTTGTTGACTCTTAGCAGAAATATTTTACGTAAACGTCGCTATTTACATCATTCTGTTTTCCAATAAAAAATAAAACAAAAAATGTCTGCCAAATGGGTGTGGCACATAGCTTCCCAGTATACATAACCCGATTGTATAGATGATCCGACCAATGTAGCCTTAACTTGACTCCGTTACTCTGTGATTGTAGCTAACAGCCCACATAGGGGACATTCTACATGTCAACATTCACAATCCCTGGAAATTTTATCGATTTCGAGAGGAAAATGTAGAAGTTACAACCTTTAGAAGGGTTTTACTCTGAAGCTGCGGTGACGGCAGAGACTGCGTTCTTGGTGTACCTTTAATCACATTTTAACCCACTACATCTAGATTCGGTGAAATACGGCTATGAAATTTTTACAGCTTCTTGATAATGGTCAGAACTTCAAGAAAAACTCGCCTTCACACTACTTTCCTTTCTCCCCACTTCATCCCTCAGCTATGATGAAAAAAACCCTCTGTTGCCTGTAAAGTCGGTATACGGGCGAAAGTTTTACGTGACAACGACTTTGAGTGGTAAAATAATTTTAATGTTAATATTCATTCGTATAGTAGGAAGAAGGATAAAATAAAATTCTTTGTCAAGTTGCACAGAGTAGGTATTTCCCGTAGGTAGTAGGTATTTCCCATGGGCGGGGGGGAGGGGGAGTGAGTGCCAGGGAAGGGGGGCGGGGCGCTCCCGCTTTTGTGAGCGCAGGGGAAGGGGAGGACGCGGGGGGGTGTTCGCGCGGGGGGGGGGGGGGGCGCTTTAGGGAGCGCCGAGCTGCACCCCCTCCGTGAGCGGAGCGTAACGCAGTTTCTTGAGGTGTCTCCCGGTAAACCAATTTATAAGACGTTATCACGTCAAAAAAATAAGCCTAACCAAAGGAAGGCGAAGTTCGGTTTTTCCACTCCTCTAAAGTTGTATTTCGCTATAAAAACCCAAATCTGGAGCTAATGCTCAAGCTAAAATGTTATGAAAAAAAATTAATATTTTTTAGAGATACTACATATATATATCCAACATTATATAATTTTATTCTAATTTTTTGAAACACATAGAACGTGTTAGGAAATTTTCAAATTCCACTCTCAAAGTGCTTAAAATCTCGAAATATCAGGTTTGAGCCCCCATTTAGCAGTGAAAACAATTTTTAAACATTGAAGGTCCTTCACACCCTGATTCTACAGGTAATAGACTTTGAGAAAACCACATTACATTTCTTTTTTAGTCACTTTGCGAAAATGGAGTTTTTTCCACTCCGGCCCCACTGTGCGTCGGCTGTTGTCCAGCAGATTCAACACTTCGACGTTTAGGTGTTGTGGAGCCGATTTTCGGGGTCCACAGCTCTTCTTTTTGTGACCTCACTCACCATCTCAACTTTGAGGTCGCGGTGGAGGTCATTTGTTCGAATGTACCAGGGGGCATTAACTAGGCTTCTGAGTATTTTGTTCTTCGCCGTTTGCATGATTTTCACGTTGCTTTTTGGTGCATCCCCATATGGGGCAGCCGAAAACCCATAGTGGCTTTATAACTCGCTCGTAGAGTAGCACTTTATTGTACACAGGGAGTTGAGAGTTTCTTCCCAACACTGGTACATTTTTCTAAATTTCAGGTTGATTTCTTCTTCTTCACACGTTCTTTCCATCTCAGTTTGGTATCCAAGGTCATACCTAAGTACTTGGCTGTATTTACATACGGTAAAGCTTGAGAATTGATTTCAACAGGAATAGGGTTTACTTTTCGATATGAGAAGTTTATATGAGTTGACTTTGTTTCATTTAGATTAATTCTCCACAGTTTGGTCCATTTAAGAATACAGCACTGAATCCGCTGTTTTACACGTCTCTACACACCGTCTTGTGGATCCATGTCTGTCTGTCTGTCAGTCATGAAATGTTCGTGAAGGGCAAAACTATACGAAGTTTTGGCCGATATCAACGAAATTTTCAACGATTAAGCGAGTTGACGTGTAGACGGTCCCCTAAGAAAATCATTACCCCCGGACTGATAGTAGCTACTGCGCATGCGCAAACGTGAAATCCTTGTAACAGCCATAACTTCTACATTTTGCAACAACATTCCGACATTGTGCGAGTTGACGTGTAGGTGGTCCCCTATGAGGGTAGTGCAGGGTACTTGGAGATTGATGTTTTGAGATCAACTACTATGCGTCGGATCATCTATACAACGGGGGGGGGGGGGGGGGGTGCGCCTAATTTTAAAAAAAATTTTAATCGAAAGTTGACCTCATCCTGAGAATTTTGATACCAGCCGTTCTCTTTTTGGATGAGTAGATCTTTTTCTATGATTTTTCAAAGTTTCGAATGTTTATGACGTCACGCGCCCCTCCCGCCTGTGCGGGACCCCCCAAGCCCACTTTGACGTCATAAACATTCGAAACTTTGAAAAATCATAGAAAAAGGTCTTCTCACGCTAGAAGGTCGCCGTTGGTGTCAAAATTCTCAAAATGAAGTCTAGTTTAGATTATAAATAACAATAAACAGTTTTTCCGACCCCTCCGCACACCCCATTGGGTTATGGATACGAGGAAGCTATGTGCCACACCCACTTGGCAGACTTTTTTATTAGGAGAACTTTTTTTTCAACCTTTAAAAGTGAAAACAAAGCTCCTGCTACCTTGATAGACTCAGAAGCAAAAAAAAAAGTTATGAGGTGAAAAGTTGTTGCAAATTAGTTGTAGAATCGATTCCTTAAGTATTGCTGATTGGTTTCGGGACACCCTTTATAAATGTAACAGTTCTTTGGAATTTACGAGATATGGGCTTCTCTCCAAAAGAAAAGTTGAAATTGATGTTGAAAATGATTTTTACCTGAAACTTGTATAATAGTCGAGATCAGACACTACAGTTGGGTATCCAAACATTACTCGCTTCCTCCGCTCTGATGACTGAGCTGGTCCCAAAAGGCATAAAGCGGAGAGGATGATGAACTCGAAAAGTGATCCGTGAAACATCTTCCGATCTTAAAAGATCCAAGAGTTTCACACGTCTGCCGATCAAATGAACTTTTTCTTCTTCTACTTCAGCAAGTAAGTACAACCGTTTCTGTGTAACCATGCATTTCACTAGCTTGAGGAGGTCATCATAGTATTTTGGTTTTCAATCTCCAAAATGAACCTTTGGGATCGAGCTAGAAAAAAGATGTCTGCCGAGTGGGTGTGGCACGTAGCTTCCTCGTATCCATAACCCGATTGTATAGACGGTCCGATGTATTATGGATAATCTCAAGACATCAATCTTTAATTACCTTAGGCCACGTCAATTACCATCCCTGAAAATTTCAATGAAATCGAACAATAACTCCGTATAGTTTCACCCATTACAGGGATTTCATGACCGACACACATACAGACTGACACGGAACCTAAATTGTTCAGGAAGGCTAAAACATTAAATGTTTAAAACGCGAGTGGAAATTTTTTATTTTGGAGAACTTTTACTTTTTCGAACCTTGCAAAGGGAAAACAATGCTACCGCTACCTTGGTAGACTCGGAAGCAAAAGGCCTTCCTAAACAATTATGGATCCCTGTCTATCTGACATGAAATCTTCGTGACGCACATAACTATACGAACTTAGTGTCAGATATCAACGAAATTTTCAAGGATTGTGCGGGTTGGGGGATGGATGGTCCCCTGTGAAAATCATCGACCCGAATCATCAGCACATGCGCAAAGTGAATTCCTTGTAAAAACCATGATTTGTACATTTTCCATCCGAATTCGATGACATTTTAGGGATTGTGTGGATTGGGGTGTGGATGGTCCCCTATGAATGTCATCGACTATAATAATCGCTCCACAAGTGCAAACGTTAAAACCTTATAAGAGCCATAACTTTTACTTTTTCCACCAGATTTTGATGAAATTTTGCAGTGTAGATGGTCCCCTATGGTGGTAGTGTAAGTGTTGGAAGTCCACTCGTGACATTGTCATGTTGCACACATGTTTATGTTACTGTGGACGACGCAACAAATGTTTCTTGTTACTTCGTACAAAACTTTTCTCGACTGGGTCGTAATTTTTTCTGCCAATATAATTTTTTTTTCCTAATAGGAAAAAGTCGGCTTACAAGTGAAATTCACTAAGTCAATTTTTTCAATTTCCGGTTTATTTGCTACTCCTATGTATTTTTTGACGCCCGAACGATTGGTGAAGTCAGTTTTGAGACAGTTTAGAGGTTTCCTTGTAAACCATTCCTCGGATCTCAAAAATGACTTCACCAATCGTTCGGGCGTCAAAAAATACATAGGAGTAGCAAATAAACCGGAAATTGAAAAAAAATTGACTTAGTGAATTTCACTTGTAAGCCGACGATAGTATCTTCCACTGTGTTATTTCTGACTCCGCACATACGAGTACAACACGAGTAAGGTACTTAGAGATGAATGAATGGAGATTAAATACGATGCATCGGATCATCTATATAATGGGGTTATGGACATGAGGAAGCTATGTGCCACACCCACTTGGCAGACGTTATGTTGTCTTCGGACACCTATTCTTGATAGTGACCAAAATGAAAACCATTCCATTTTTCAATAGTGTTTTATCTCGTTGTTCGTAAGATGTTGAAAATCTCAACTGATATAATTAATGGATTTTTTTTAATTTAAAATAAATTCTGATTTTGATAAAATTTGATTTAATAAACCTTTGGAATCGACCAAGAAAAAACAATGTTTAAACCCCTCGAAATTTGTTGGTTTGCGTTACAAGGCGCGTAGAATCGAATAAAAATGTGGCCCGCTGTACGCGGCACTTTCCTCTCTTAGCATTGACCGATTTTGATGAAATTTGGTGTATGGGCTCAATTTTCTAGTTGTGCCCCGAAGCTTTTGGTTGATATGGGTCTCTTCTAAGGGTTGAAAAATAAGGGCTGAAATGTTCAAAACGCCCTACTTGAAAAACTTTCGATAGAAAGTATTATTTTTTCAAAAATTTGATATAAGTATTGAATTTTTAGAGACCACCCAGAGCTCCGAAGGACAAACCGTGCACTCCCAAGGGTTGGACGTACGATAAATCAGAAACACGAGTGTGAATCGCAAAGGAGGACTAATCTCCGTTCTAATTATAACTGACCGAAATGAGATCGCTGTTCGTTTCTTCGAGTTGAATTCAGTTTTGTGTACTTAGCAACCAGTATTCAAATTTCCGTATGAAGGATCTCCCTATTTCTTCGAACTGAGTGTGAAGCGTTTATTTCTTCCAAGTAAACTTTATTGTGAAGTAGGTACGTGGTAGGTAGGCAGTGACCATGGCAAAGCCGTGTTCTGTGCACACGAGTGATCTAAATAGAAATAATAAACATTTGTGTAATAATTTGCAGCGTTTTTCTTACTATAATGAGGAATTTCACCGAATTCTGTTTGCATTTTTCCTGAATAGTTAATGGTGTGGGATAGATGAAAATCAGGCTGATTTCGAAAAATAAGTCTCCTGTTATTTTTGGGAGACAATCAAAATTTTTGATTTCAGAACTAACCGGGAAAACGGACGTGAAGCGGGAACGCTCGCTGATTGGGCTGTTCGGATCGCCTTCTCCTCCCAGTGTTGCCCATTGGAACGACGAAATCGTGTTTTCTAAGAGAAAAGTTATCAAACAAAGACAGGGGAAACCTAATTTTCCCCTTCTTGCTTTTTCTATTTTTTTCTTCAGTTTTTCGATTTTGAACTTTACTGTTTCGTGAAATTTTGCATCTGGGAACTATGGATTTCTCGATCTCAGCGCTTCAAGCGGCCATGAATGAACCATTCCAGGATGACGTCATTTTCCCGGTTTTTTTAAACATTCGTATTTTCTACACTGTTTTGTTTATTCGTAAATTAGGAAGTTCGGGCTGAAAGTTTGGCTTAGGGAGTTTTTCGAGGTGCTGAATCTAATTTTGGGGTCAAAAATAGGAAATTCCGACATGGCGAAATTCCTCATTGAGTAGCCTTCTGACGACAAAAGAACTTTTTTAAATTTTCTTTTCACGCCAATTGCGAGGTATACTGAACTTTCACTTTGGATGCAATTTCAGAGAACAAACTCAATAATTTCTTTCGGATCCACGAAGAACATCTATCAGTAAATAAGAAGGATCAGTGAGGGGGGGGGGGGGGTTGGGGAGCTACACTCTAGACCTCCGATAAATTTCACAATAAATGCGCATTCAACTGCAGGGTCACGGGGAAAAAGGTTCAAATTCCATTTTTTGGCCGAATTGAGATAGGCATGCCATCGTGTAGCTTGGGAGGAGTAGAACCGAAGGGTTATTTCACTTTTGGGAAGAAAGATCGCATTCATTCGTTTTAAAGCTAAAACAAATACGGGGCTCCGGGGAAAAAAATCAGATTCCGTGCGCTCGCAGGCCCCTTCCCTCGCCTTTGCATAGGTTCTACGTCATCACACCAAAGATTCATTAAGCACAAAAGCTCCTACTTCGGAGAATATCAGACAGATGTATCAACCCCTTCCACCTAGAAGAAGAAGACTTCAGAACCAACAGCAGGTGTAACATTGGGGAACTTTTACAACGGCCCCATATCCATCAAACCAGCAAAATCAAAGGATTTAAAACACCTGCGTCACTTTCTCGTCAACCCTGATGCTAAACTTTTCTGATTCACTGTCCAGCGTGTTGGGGTATGAAGGAGATGACGCCATTTCATATTGGAACCACCCTTTAGATGAATGATTTTGGTTTATTATTTCTAATAATAAGCCTATGTGATCGTATCGCAAAAAATTTTTATAACCCCCCCTCAAACTTTGTCACTTTACGTTTCAAGGTGCGTAGAATCCAAATTTGCAATGTCCGTCCGCCGTCCGCGGCACTTTTCTTAGCAACACTGGACCGATTTGGTTCAAATTTGGTATATGGGCTCCATTTTGGGTCTAGTTGTGCCGCGAAGCTTTTGGTTGGTGTAGGTCACTTCTAAGGGGTGAAAAGTAAGGGTTGAAATTTTCAAGAGTGCCCTAGCTCGAAAACTCTCGAAATAAAGGTATCGTTTTTTCACCAATTTTAAATAGCATTGAATTTTTAAAAATTTTTGAGACCACCCGGAGCTCTGTAGGACAAACCGTTCGGTCCCTACGAGTACTTGAAGGTTTTCCTTCGATAAAACAGAATCATGAGGGTGAATCGCAAAAGAGGTCTAATCTCCATTCAAATTTTATCGGACTAAAATGCGATCGCTGTTCATTTCTTCGATTTGTATACAGTTTTGCCTTCTGCATAACCAGTAATCAAATTTCCATATGAAGCTTTCTATTTTTCCAATCGAAGCGTTCAGTTCTTTCTAATAAACTTGATTGTGAAGGTGTGAAGCCAGTATGGTGTGGTAGGTAGTACCTAGCTGGTAGGTAAAAAAAAGTTGGTGGGCAAAAAACGCTGCAAATCATTGCTCAAAAGCTTCTTCATTCTTCAGATCACTGATCAGCTGAGTGAGCTCCGAAGCCATTTTCAATCCTATTGAATGGAAGTGCTCTTCCAGGCGTCTCCAGCATTCGAGGAGATCTTCTTCACTCTTCAGATCACTGATCAGCTGAGTGAGCTCCGAAGTAATTTTCAATCCTATTGAACGCAGGAAGCTGAAATTTGAGAGGGAAGGTCAAGGGAGAATACAGATGGTGGTAGGTGCTATTGATGGAGAACCAGTGATCTATACAGAAGGGTGATCTATACAGAAAATAATAAACCTTTGAGCAATGATTTGCAGCGTTTTTTATTAAGTACGTTTCGTATTAATTATTTCTGGAAATTATCTTCAATTTGCCTAATTTTCTGTCTTTTCACTTGAACATAATTCAGTTCCCGGTCAGTTAGCCCATACAGTTCATTTTTGGTTTATTATTTTCAATAATGAACCTTTGGAATCGACCAAGAAAAAAAATTTTAACATCCCTTCGAAATTTGATGGTATACGTTTCAAGGTACGTAGAATCCAAAAATCGAATTAAAATTTGGCCGTCCGACCGCCGTCCGCGGCACTTTTGCCACTTAGCATTGACCGATTTTGACGAAATTTGGTATGTAGGCTCTATTTGGGGTCTAGTTGTGCCCCGAAGATTTTGGTTGATGTAGGTCACTTCTAAGGGTTCAAAAATGAATTTTGAAAACGCCCTAACTCAAAAAATTTTGATATAAAGGTATTGTTTTTCCTTCAATTTAAGATTCTATAGAATTTTTTGTGACCACGCGGAGCTCTGTAGGACAAACCGTTCGCTCCCTACGAGAATTTAAGGGTTGGACGTACGATAAATCAGAAACACGAGTGTGAATAGCAAAAGAGGCCTAATCTCCGTTGAAATTTTAGCTGACCGAAATGTATTCGATGTTTTTCTTCATGTTGGATGGTTGGTGGCTTTGCAGACGGGTGATCAATATAGAAAAATAATAAACCATTGTGTAATAATTTTCAGCGTTTTTTATGCATAGCGTCTGCCTGGGACGACTTCACACTTTGTTTTTCGATTTTCTCAGAATTTGGAAAGAGGAGTTTGATCCAATAAAAATCATATCTGCGATTTTATCATCATGAATACGAATACAGGTATGAATATGAATACAAATACAATCGTGTTCACACTTTGAATACGATTTTCCCCCGTACTCGTATTTTGAATACGATTTTATGATTTTTTCTATGATTTCCCCAAAAATTGAATTTATTTTACGATTTTCCCTGAAAATCATACTTTTTTAAAATGATTCTCTCCCGAACTCTCGACATATTTATAAACTAACATTTTCAAAATAATCAATCGTAATTCGAAACGCTCACAAATACATATAGGATTTTTTCACGCAGAATCGAATGAGACCAACCCCAGGTCGCTACGACCAACTGAATAGAAAGTACGACGAAATTTCCGCAGAAAATCGTATTTTTTAAGGACTAGCACTGGAAATCATTAAAAAATTAAGAATTTTACCGGACAGTTCATCGTACTTTCTATTTAGCTGGTCGTAGCGAACTGGTATTGGTCTCATTCGATTCTGCGTGAAAAAATCCTATAAGAATTTGTGAGCGTTTCGAATATATATTAATTATTTTGGCAATTTTAGGGAATAAATACGACCAAAATTGCGGTAAAAATCATAATTTTTTATAATTTTCAGTGGAAATCGTAAAAAAAGATTTTCAGCGGAAATGTCGTCCTAGTTTCTATACGGTTGGTCGTAGCGACCTGGGGTTGGTCTCATTCGAATCTGCGTGAAAAATCCTATAAGAATTTGTGAGCGTTTCGAATTTCGATTGATTATTTTGACAATGTTAGGATATAAATGTGTCCAGAGTTTGGGAGAAAATCATAAAAAATGAATGATTTTTAGGGAAAATCGTTCAAAAATTCGATTTTTGGGAAAATTATAGAAAAAATCATAAAATCTTATTCAAAATACGAATACGGGGGAAAATCGTATTCAAAGTGTGAATACGATTGTATTCGTATTCATATTCATACCTGTAGGTATTCGTATTCATAATGATAAAATTGCAGATATGATTTGTATTCATAATCGTATTTATGAATAAGAATTGGCCCATCTCTGCCTTCAACTGTTTTTGGTCGTCTGAGGTTTTCATTCGTTTCTGGAAATTGAACACAACCACAAATTCATGAAAAACATCATGAACTTTCCCTAATAAAGTAAATAATTATCCTCATTAGGCGAACGGTTGATCTCAAAGACCTCTTTGAAATATCAAAAAAAATTTTAAAATCCTACTTTGAACATTTTTAAGGTAGGGCGTTTTGATGACGTTTCTCCTAACTTTCCACCCCTTAGAAATTGACTGACAATAACCAAAGCCTTAGGGGCACAACTAGGCCACAAATTTAATCAAATTCGGTCGACAGAAACTGGGCAAAGTGCCGCGTGCAAGACATTAAAACAAAAAATTTATTCATTTTAAATTTTTATTAAAAAAGCTTTTTTTGGGAAATGTTTTGGATTTACTTCGATGTTTGATGGTTTATTTTTGAAAATATAAAAACAAGGAATTGGTCGTTTTCAATTTTTTAGTCCTGGTTACAATAGTGTTATAATCTTGGAAGGTTACTTCACGATACGACTCTTCCGTATTGAGATGAGGAGTGGTATCGATATGACAGATAAATTGGTGGTATCTACGGCGCATGCGCAGAAGGCGATACGTAGTGGCATCTCAACGTCAGGATCGCACTAGGAACTCTCCATTCAAACACACTTGAGTAAGTGACGAAAAAGAGTATTGGAACGTATTATCCACAACCTCAAGGCTCTCAAGGAGAAATCAAATGACAAATCACTTTACACCAAAGGTCGTTTATAAGATTTCAACGCATCGTGATCGTAAAGAGTGTGAATTTTATCATACATGAATCTGAAGAAGAACAGGAGGTTGTCGTACTGTCCTTCGTAGTTGGTGAAACTGCCGCAGTTCTGCAGGGCGAGCGCTTCGTGGAACTCGACAAAGAACTGGTGGACGGCTTCGATGGTAGAAAGGTGCCAGCGCGGGCTCCCGTTCTGATGCCTCCAAAACTGAGTTATTCTCTTCTTCAGCACCACGCAGGGCAAACCTTAAAAATCACACCACGCAAGTTTTTTATTTATTCATTATTTTAATTGACATCAATTACAAATGTCAACTATCCAGCCAACGCACATCACTTGTACTCTAGAATTGCCGTGAAACAAGTTACTTGGCATCTTGGGCGGTAATTTAGCTCCAAAAATAATAATTTGTAATAATAAGTTAGATGAAATAGTCAAAACTTTCTGATAATAGACCAAGAACCATCTGAAAGTGCCAGTGATGACATAGGTGTAAGTGCCTTGAAAGTATGATGCAATTCGGATTTTTTTGTTCGCTGCTTTTTTTTTGGTGGTGGAGGTATATATTTTCTTCTGTTTCTTTTGTTTTTCAATCTGACAATTTGTTTTTAATCATGAGAGCAATGTTGATGGAGTTTATTTAATTTGAAAATCATGTATTGGGTATTTCTTTATTTTTAATTTTAATTTTTTTCCCCAGAAAATTTTCTGGAAAATTGAAGCTAGTCTTTTTTTTTAAAGCTAGTCTTTTTGTTTTTATACACCTATGTAATGGCTAGTCCTTCAATGCTTTTAGAAATAGCGCAATTATTGCTTTGTTCTAGTCTAAATAGTATTAAACCAATAATCAAACTATTGACATTTTTCGCTGATTTCAATGTTCCCTTTCCCTTGTGATACCTCTTCTCTACTTGGTCCTAGGAAAATTCTGACTTCATCATCGTGTTCTACGTTAAAAATCCTGTAGGAACACATGTCTAAACGCTTACGAAAGTAAAATCGTAGAGCGTCAGGACTTTTGAACAGCTAGATTGGCGTTTTGAAACACTGTGCGACGTATGAGAAGCAAAACTCGTCAAAATCATGAAATCGCTCGTTTTTTCAGTCGCCTGGTAACCAAATCAATTCAAGACGCAGAATTGTGAAACTTCCCTGTCATAATTTCATTGCCAGTTAAGGGGGCGCGGGACTCAGTGGTTTCCCTTATCTTCACGTTTTCTCTGTGAGTGTTCATTTTTTCCTCTCAAAAAAAATTTCTAAATTCATTAAATAATTAATACTTCATACATACGGGCCAAAATGTCGAAAAAATTTAAATTTGAAAAAAATAGAAAATTTGTTTTTTAATTAAAATTTGTTTTTTATAAAAACTCTTCATACGGAACTTTTTGGGAGACTAAAACCTCTGAAAATTCAAAGAGGACAATTCTAACTTGTAAAATCACGGAGATTACGTGAAGACAAAGTTCCGTGATTTTGAAAGAAGTGCGTTAAAAGAGGCCCTAGTTTCATGCGCTACCTGCAGGCGAGAGGAGAAATTACAGTGCACCTCCGACCCTCCGAGAAACGGGTGACCAAGGAGGTGATTGTTTTTCTACCCCTTCAATCTCAATATCGTAGCAAACATTCATGGACTTGGACCTGTATCCCTGGACCGGCCCTCCACCCCTTTCACCACCCATCGCCGTGCAAACGTGGATCTGGCAACGTCGTACCGTACCTACCACCTTCTCACTGAGCCGTTTGGTTTTCTCGTTGTGCTTGTCCTCTGAATCGCGTCTCCCGTGAGGGTGCGGCACATAGCTTTCTCGAATTCATAAAAACATTGTAAGGATGATACTGTGCGTAGTACCTACTTGATTAAAGTTTCAACCTTCAAATATCTATCTCAACAATTCAACCATAATCATAAAAAAAAAAAATGATTTTTTTTTTTCATTAAAATTTTTTAGCTTTTACGTAAAATTTATGGTTTATGTAGGTATCTTTCTATTATTTTGATATAATTAAATTAAAAGGTAAGTATGTGTAAAAAAAAATTAAATTAAAAATGTATTACCCATACAATGTCAAATAATTAGAAATTTTCGGGATCAGTGCGATGTGGAAATTCATTAACTGGTACTATCATTTATTTAACCCCCCACAATGACCATACCTTCAGCTGGTATGCCTAAAATTTAACCTCGACCTACATCTCGGTGTGTACTTTTCGGAATCAGGGCGATGGGGAAATTCATATTCTGGTGCTATTGCATAATTTACCTTACAGGTATTTACGTCAGTAGGTATGCTGGAAACCATATAATTTCAACTTAACTACACTTTGTGGAAAGAGGGCGAAGTAGTGATTCAAAATATGTAATTTAATTTTGTTTACCTTCACTCTGTTAGGTAGGCTGAAAATAAGACTTCAACCTAAATAGTTGGTAATTAGGTAATAGTTGGTATTTAGGACGCCCCGCAGTAAGACTTGGGCGTCCTTATGCGATCGATCTGGGGTAAAGTTGGACAACACTCAACAGAATTGAAAAATAACCAAAGAGTAATCCGTTTTAGACCATTCTGAATCCAAATCCGCGAGAAAAAAACCATAGGTGTATGTGACAAAATCGTGTGTCGTCTGCCCAGGACTTAGTTCTCAACTGATTTTCGTGGTTCTTTTTGTTCGACACGGAAAAATATCTAGTTGTGCACTACTTCGCCGGAATTTAGCCAGAGTATCAAATTTAGCATCGGGGATAATATTGACAAAATATCCGATTTTTCAAAATTTCGATTCCTTTATAGCTTACTAATGGGGGGTGCGCCTTGATTTTTTTTAGATTTTTAATCGAAAGTAGACTACATCCTGAGAATTTTGGCACAAACCGCGACCTTCTAGCGTGAGTAGATCTGTTTCTATGATTTTTCAAAGTTTCGACCGTTTATGACGTCATGCGCCCCTCTCGCCTGGGCGGGACCCCCCAGCCCACTGTGACGTCATAAACGGTCGAAACTTTGAAAAATCATAGAAAAAGGTCTTCTCTCGCTAGAAGGTCGCGGTTGGTACCAAAATTCTCAGAATGAGGTCTACCTTAGATTAAAAATAACAATAAACAGTATTTCCTACCCAGGCGCACACCCTATTGTCTCCAAGCTTTGAAATTGACTCTCATTATACCTCCGGATTTTTGTGAATTATTCTCTGTACCACCATGGAACTAATAGTGGTGCCACCATGGAGCCAGGACACCATATACAGCTTATTTCGTGTTTTTCTCCTTGAATAGGTATGTGAACTTCGACGGACTGCCCAGCAGAACTAATGCAAGAAACTTTAATTTTTTACTCTCCCATACCATACAAAGTGTTAGGTGAACTTAAAATGAGTAATTTTGGGAATTTCAAAATTAAATAGTACGCCATTATTTATTGCTACAGTAAACCACTAATTATCGGACTATTAAATCCACGGTAACTACCTACCATAGTAAAGTGCATAGGAAGTATGATAGAATCATTATCGATTTGTAGTATAAATGATTTATTGACCATTAGGTAACCTCAAACTGCAAAAACAAATCTTGTTTATTACCAACCATTTGAATTTTTTAAAAATTAATTTAATTTTACATCTGAAGGTGAGGATGCTTGCTAGACAGAGCAGCTTTTCATTGTCTTATCAATATGATGGACAAGTTGCTTTCAAACGGTCCTAGTGCTGGTTCAATGACTTGACTTGCTCCAGAAAAGTCTCCAGTCAAATACAATTCTGAGTAAAATCACTCCTGAAAAAAAAAAAAAAAAAAAACAAATTTAGGTTTCTATTGATAATTTCACTATAAACATGTAGGAAGAGATACAAACAACAAACATTAATTAGAATGTGGGTCCATACACCCTTCTCTGGGAGATCTCAAAAATGGATCCGCTATGTGGACGTCTACCTGAGCAACAAGTTTAGTCCTTAGATTTCAACTATTCTTCTTGAGATCAATGCTAGCGAACCATACTTTGCCTAGTGCGATGTGAAGAAAAATAATGACAGATTTGGACTGAAAAGGTTTGGAGAGGTTTGATAGTTAGAATATTTCTACAGTTTCAATTTGTCAAACTGATTTGACACATGCCCACTCCCTCCAACCTCCTCTATTTCATACGTGGCAAGCAAGGAGTTCATTGGAGAAGTAATGAAATCAACTGTTGGTTATTAACCAGAACAAAATACTTAAATAAAATTATGAATAATCAGGATTTTTATTTTATAAAACGATGTTCCTATATTATTAGCCTAGTAGGCAGCTGCAGGATTCAATCCAACACTAACGTCAAAGAAGAATACTCATGTCCCTGATAATTAAAATTCAAAGAAATTCAACTCCATCAGTCATGACTTTTGGAGGGAGTGTGATAGTTTCGAGAATATTTAGTACCTACAGACATTGTTTGCTACACAAATCTGTTTCACCCTACGTACAATTCCATCTGGTATGGTATGTTTAGCCAGTAGGTATAATCTTTTTTAATAGGTTGAACATCATACTTTTTTAAAATGATTTTCTCTCGAACTCTGGACATATTTATGGCCTAACATTGTCAAAATAGGCAATCAATCAAAATTCGAAACGCTGACAAATTCTTATAGGATTTTTCACGCAGAATCGAATGAGACCACCCCCCGGTCGCTACAACCAACCGTATAGAAACTACGATGTGTAATTTCCGCTGAAAATCAGTAAAAACAATTATAATTTTCACCGGAATTTTGTTCGTATTTATTCCATAAAATTGTCAAAATAATCAGTTAAAATTTGACACGCTCATAAATTCTTATAGGATTTTTCACGACGAATCGAATGAGACCCCTCCCAAGTCCCTACAACCATTCATATAGAAATTTCGACGAAATTTTCGATGAAAATCGTACGTTTTTTTTGCACAAAACATCCCCAGAGTTCGGGAGAAAATCATTTTAAAAATTATGATCTTCAGGGAAAATCGTTTAAAACAATCGATTTTTAGGGAAATTATAGAAAAACTCATAAAATTGTATTCAAAATACGAATACGAGGGAAATCCTATTCAAAATGTGAATACGATTATATTCGTATTCATGAATAAGAATTCGCCCATCTCTGCCCAGGGCCACCAAATTAATCCTAGCATTATGAAAGGTCCTAATTTGAAGAGGATTCAAAAATCCATAATCTAGGTTACCCGTTAAATGACTAATTTAGAGCCATTTATACAATTTATAGTAATTTCGGTAAGGTTTTCTAGAAGAAATGGTTTGATTCTCAACTCTATGTACCTATTCTTTCCGCTATCCTCACTACCTAATTGATATGTTAATTTCCACAACAAACTACCTATGCGTAATGTTTGTTGGGGGAGCATGACAATTTTGTGGGACTATCCCGCGAAATGGTCATGCCCCTTCAAAAAAAATTATCTTGCAAAAAGCAGGACGAATTAGGTAATTATTTCTACTTACTAGCCTACCTACCATTGTTTTATGCAATCTTATAATTACGTATTTCATAAATACGGCTATGAAAGGTACGTAGCTCATAAACGTGAAGCTGTACGAAAATAAAGTTTCAGTTTCAAGTTCAACAACTAGAAGTTTTCGATGGAATATTATTGATGACTACTCAAATAATAGGTACCTAGCTGCGAAAAGACACCTAAGTACTAGGAAGAAGTAGATAACATAATTATACTTACTTGCAAACGTTTTACTTTCCAAGGGCGTTTTGTTCTCCTGTAACTACTTCTGTCCATGTGTATTCATTCGAACTCCTGTCCTTCCTTGGTGGATCATTGCTCAACAAAATAGTTGATTTAATCAACTATTCAAACTCGGAACAACACGGAGAGAGATCATAAACGGGATGGTAGTCCAGGTAGGTAGGCACTTCACAAAAACGCCTTCGCGAAATCAAAACCTGGATTTGATAACAGCTTCAGTTATCCGACACGGGAGGGGGAGGTTACAGACACAACAAAATCGGAAGGACGAGAAAAACTTCCAGAGGACCGAGCGATGCTAGCGCTTTTGCGGATAACAAGTGCGAATAATTAACTCGCCTCAGCAATCACGAAAGTCAGCGACATCTCTTGGTTGGCGCTGATCTGAGCTTCGAGTCCCGCGCCCCCTTAATAGGCACCGTTGTTAGGCACGCACAAAACACGTGCATTCGATGTCACTCGCAAATTAATTCTTCTCTCGTAATTATTCGTTTCATGTTCTCAGGCCCACTTTCACCAAAAGTTGTTCTAAACTTGCTTAGCTAAACGCGTTAATAGTTAATCTGAAGGAATAAACCCAGCAAGATGGCGAGCGTCTTTCACCAACCCAAATCATCGTTAAACGCTGTTTAAGACAATCGAGTTTGTCTAAACTTGAAATCTTGAGCGAAACGAATGAAAGTTGGACATTATGACGTATTTGGGCAATAGAAACGTTGAACAACAACCACTACCGCGCTTGATATCAGCAGATTGCCGCCTTGTTTATCTTTATCAGTGTCAGTTTTTCGAATTCCTTGTTTTTATTATTTGCTGATTCCTGCGGTTTGTTTCGAGTTTTCCGGTTCCCTTCGTTTTATTTTGCTGAATATTTTCATCACCTACCTATTGAGTTATTACACATCATCACTTTGAGCCACAACGAGTGCAATAACTCCAGTATTTCTCCAGACTCAAGTACCTTCCTTGATGAATCCTAGTGAAACACAGTGGCTGCCGCCTTGTTCTGAACGGTAGGAATTTACTTCGATAATTTTAATGATTACCGATGGATGTAAACTCGAAGATGAGGGCCCCCGATTTCACCTCAATATAAATTTATTTTGGTCGAACTGGTCTTTTATGATGGTCAATTTGTATAATTGGTCCGAATAGAAACAACCAAGGAATGTAGGTTGCACTATTATGTTATTGAAAAAACCATATTCATTTTAAATTAACGTGTTGAACTTATTTGTATGACGGGAACTCGAGGCGAGTGTCAATTTAGTCGAGCACTTGGACGACTCAGGGCTTGGAAAGGCGGAAATTCAGTAACGTACATAATCTCGGAATGTGGAATCCGATCCAGGATTCGACTCGGACGTCGTCGTCATCGTCAGACGAGTCAAAAATAATTCGAAATGCAAAAATAATTCGCAATTTAATTTCGAAAACAACCACAAATCAATGCGCGGCCATATTGAATTGGTAGTTAAACGAGGTTTCCTAGTTTATTCGGCCGATTTTCGACCGTTTAAACTCGAACCCCCCAAGATGGTGTTTAAACTCGTAAATCGCTCTGGTGAAAGACGATTTTTACTGAACGTCGTTTATCTCTCGCCTCGTTTGGTTTAAACTCGTTTTGAATGTTTGGTGAAAGTGGGCCTCAGACTATGTATAGACTAAGAATATGTAGTTTTATTTGATTAAAGCCTTACGCTTATGAAAAATTGATTGTTACAAACCCTAGAAAGTGCGCCCAAATCTCAGCATTCCAACGGTGTAATAAAAAAAATTTACAATCGAGTTTAAGGGATTTGTTTGAACGCGGAAAAACGTGCATTTTTTTTCAACAAAATCGACAGTTAGACGGGAGGACTCCAAACCGGCTCCTTCGAAGCAGAAAGTTCTCCCGTCAAACCGTCGATTTCGTTGAAAAAAACATACGTTTTTCCGCGTTCGAACAGGAATTTCTCCCTAAAATTCGATTCTAAAATATTTTTCGATTAAACCCTTGGAAAGCTGAGATTTTGACGCACTTTTTAGGGAAGTTTCACAATTCTGCGTCAAGAATTGATGTGGTTACCAGGCGACTGAAAAAACGAGTGATTTCAAGATTTTGACGAGTTTTGCTTTTCATACGTCGTTTGCACATCTCAACTCAACGTAAAAAGATTTTATTGGGCATCAAAAAGGTTGAAAATTGAACGCTCTTTCCAACAGATTTTTTAGATTTGAGCTAACTCTTAAGCTATAGTAGATTTATTGAGCAAATATAAAAAACACGAAAAAAAAATTCAAATTGAAAAAAGGCATTTAGAGTGGGGATATCAAAAAAAGTTATGAGACAGTTTTTGTCGGAAATTAGTTGTAGAACTCGTGGGAGAAAGGTCGTGAACCACTCGTGTTACACCCTGTAAATAAATGAATATAACTTTACCTGATATTCTAGGGTCCTTGTAGATGCCTTTACACTGATTCCACGTAGAGTCGATCAGAATAACTTTCTTGAATGGGACTACGCTCGGAAGTTGTGAATTCAAGTCCCTACAATAAGATGAAGAGGTTCAACAAAGGTACAAAATAAAATCCAAGAAGGATCTATCTTCTTATCACCTGGAATTATTATTATTATATTTCTGGATCATGCACAGATTTCGTAACCTATTTGAAAATAGGTAACTTTGAAAATAGCTTAAAAACGCTGCAAATTATTACACAATGGTTTATTATTTTTCTTTATAAATCACTCGTCTGCAAAGCCACCAACCATCCAACATGAAGAAAAACATCGATCGCATTTCGATCAGCTAAAATTTGAACGGAGATTAGGCCTCTTTTGCGATTCCCACTCGTGTTTTGATTTATCGTACGTAAAACCCTTAAATTCTTGTAGCGAGCGAACGGTTTGTCCTACAGAGCTCCGGGTAGGATCTCAAAAAATTCCTTACTATCTTGAAGTGATAGAAAAACAATACCTTTATATCAAAATTTTTTGAGTTAGGGCGTTATCAAAATTTCAAAATTTATTTTTCAACCCTTAGAAGTGACTTAAAATCTTCGGGGCACAACTAGACCTCAAATGGAGCCCACATACCAAATTTCATCAAAATCGGTCAATGCTAAGTGGGGAAAGTGCCGCGTACGGCGGACGGACGGCTAAATTTTGGTTTATTATTTTCAATAATGAACCTTTGGAATCGACCGAGAAATTTTTTTTTAATACCCCTTCAAAATTTGATGGTTTACGTTTCAAGGTACGTAGAATCCAAAAATCGAACGAAAATTTGGCCGTCCGTCTGCCGTACGCGGCACTTTCCTCAGTTAGGGTTGACCGATTTTGATGAAATTTGGTATGTAGGCTCCATTCGGGGTCTAGTTGTGCCCCGAAGATTTTAAGTCACTTCTAAGGGTTGAAAAATAAATTTTGAAATTTTGAAAACGCCCTAACTCAAAGAATCTTGACATAAAGGTATTGTTTTTCCTTCAATTTAAGATTCTATAGAATTTTTTGAGACCTCGCGGAGCCCTGTAGGACAAAACGTTCGCTCACTACGAGAATTTAAGGGTTGGATGTACGATAAATCAGAAATACGAGTATGAATCGTAAAAGAGGCCTAATCTCCGTTCAAATTATAGCTGACCGAAATGCGATCGATCTTCTTCTTCATGTTCGATGGTTGGTGGCTTTGTAGACGAGTGATCAATATAGAAAAATAATAAACCATTGTGTAATAATTTGCAGCGTTTTATTCGATTTTCGGATTCTACGTACCTTGAAACGTAAACCAACAAATTTTGAGGGGGTGTTAAACAATTTTTTTTCTTGGTCGATTCCAAAGGTTCATTAATGAAAATAATAAACCAAAACGGAAAAATTGACGGATTTCTAAGTCTGTTCTCGAAAAATCGTTAGCAGCATTCGGTGCTTTGCTTAAAAGAGGAAAGCACAATGGTTCTATGTCCCAATAAGAAAGCTGTAAAATTTAATTGTGTTGTGGACGCTGGAGCTTTGTCCGGCCATAGCTCCTTTGTGCAATAAGTTTTGGAACACTGTTGAGAAGAACTCAAGGGCCAACCCAAACTTACAATAAATCAGAAAACCAAAACTGAATCCCAAAAGATGGTTCACTATAGAAAACAGTCCTAATTTCCGTTTGAATTTCAGCTAATTAAATGCAAGAATTGATCGTTTCATTTTACTGAAATGAGCTTCGCGTTGTACTCAGTTGTGCATCCTCACAAACAATGATCAACTACGATTTTATAATTGATTATTTATTTTGATTTGATCTGGATGACGATTTTATTGCAAGTAGGTAGTATTCTATGCAAACGGGTAATAATAATAATAAACGTTTTATAAAATCGTGGCACACTTATGATAATTAAGTAAAAACGCTGCAAATTATCACACTAAGGTTTATATTTTGTCTGTCTACATTGTGTCTGTGTCCCCGAAAACATCACCCCCCCCCCCCCGCAATTGCTAAAATCGTCCTCACTGTGGTAAACAATTTTTTTTAATCCATAATTTTTCTCAAAGATCTTAAATTTGACCACGGTGCGCAATGCGCACTTGCGCAGCGCACATCAACTTCGTTTTTGGTTTATTATTTTCATTAATGAACCTTTGGAATCGACCAAGAAAAAAAATTTGTTAACCCCCTCTCAAAATTTGTTGGTTTACGTTTCAGGGTACGTAGAATCTAAAAATCGAATAAAAATTTGGCCGTCCGTCCGCAGTCTAGTTGTGCCCCGAAGCTTTTGGTTGATGTAGGTCACTTCTAAGGGTTGAAAAATAAGGTTTGAAATTTTGAAAACGCCCTAACTCAAAAAATTTGGATATAAAGGTATTGTTTTTTCATCAATTAAAGCTAGTATATAATTTTTAGAATTTTTTGAGACCACGCGGAGCTCTGTAGGACAAGCTGTTCGCTCCCTACGAGAATTTAAGGGTTGGACTTACGATAAATCAGAAACACGAGTGTGAATCGCAAAAGAGGCCTAATCTCCGTTCAAATTTTAGCTGACCGAAACGCGATCGATGTATTTCTTCAAGTTGGTTGGTGGTAACAATGGCAAAGCCGTGTTCTTTGCACACGAGTGATCTAGATAGTATAGAAAAATAATAAACCTTTGTGTAATAATTTCTAGCGTTTTCTATGGCAATTATAGTTCGATTTCGATGAGTCCATCGGCAATCTTTTAGTTTTGTAATTCCCACTTGCATCAATGAATTTCGAAAATCCTTTAAAATTTCAAATTTAGGTACAACTTTCAAAGTTAGAGAGCCTGTAATTTACTGAAATACTAACCCGGAACGAGGAACGCACGGCGACCAGTTGAGACCCCCTTAATGGGATAATTAAAAATCCTGCAAACTTTAGGAAAAAGAGTGAATAAAATCTGAAAATCATGTTTGTTATCCCTTTTGAGACGTTTATCCAAAACTTCGCGAAAATTGTTCAGATCATTTATTTTGAAAACTTCCATTCAGCCGTGTTCTAAGAGAGGTTTTCTCGATTGCATTTTCACAAATAAGATTTATCTCAAACTAGCTGAAAAGCCGTCTAAAAGCAAGCAACAAATATGGGGAGGGGAGGCACTACCTCGGACCACCCATCGCTCACACCCTTCCCAGCTCATCCCCCCCCCCCCATCCACACGCCTGCTACAAGCATGCACGAACATGCGGAGGCACAGGCTGGCCAGAGGGAGGAGGGGGGGGGGTTAATTGTTCTGATCACCAAGTTGCACCGGCGACGTACATACTACGGTTGGGTTTTATGTATATAGATAAATAAGTAAAATGAACTACTTACTTATTTGAAAATACCTTTGAAACAAGTTCATTCACTGAGACAGCGCTTTTTCCTGGGAACACGAGAAGAGCCTGGAAAAGAAGTGGAGCTCTAAAATTGGAGAAACGTCGCTTCTTGGTAACTTGAAAATTAATGAGAAGAAGAAGAAAAGCTTTATTGAGAAAAATTAATAAAATACACTTAAAAAAACTCAAGCTTATAGAGCAATGTAAAAGTCTGCTCGAAGTTCGTCATACTACGTCAAGAAGTACATCATATCGATACCTTAAAGCACAAAGGCGCTATGTCCATCCATCTTCCAGATCTTTTATTGTCTTTTAATTTCAGAAAAACTCAAATTCTACAAAACTATTATTGACCTTCTTGACGATTATAGCTTGAGAATTTATTGAGGAAATTAGGGAGTCTAGTGTAAATAGCCATTATTTTAGGAATTTTGCACTGGTGATAATTTCTTTTGCGTTTTTCTCAAAACTCCGTTTTTGGACATGGCGCCTTTGTGCTTTAAGGTATCGATATATTCGTTTAAGCACTGAAGTGCGAAATATAAGAGAAAAGAAAAAACCAATCACATAATACAACTCTGCTCTAATCATAATGGGGTATTTCGGTGGGTCGGAAATTCAGGTTTTTGACCTCAAATTTGGATTCAGCACCCTTGAAAACCTATGTACACCAACTATTAGCCCAATGATACTACAACATGTGGTAGAAAAATTAATTAAAGAGATCACACGTTTGAAAAAGGCGGGCCGCTATAAATGCACACACACTAGGCAAGGACTACGCCGCGGACGGCCCCGCGCGTGTGTGAGTAGAATGCTGTAGTATCCAAGAGGGGTTTCTGTGCATGGATACTTTTTCAAAGACAGTTGGCTAGCTACGTCACGATTGGCTAGCTACGTCACACCATTCAAATCTTCAACTTTCCTTAGCTTCTCTGATTTTTTGAAAACATTTTCTCGACGAACAGACCCGATTACCGTTATTCCTGAGCCATACTCTTTTGAAAAAAAAAATAAAAAAAATTGACCGAAATACCCCATTAAACTCCGAAATCATAAACTTTCTATGTCTCCAAGCTAAAGAACAGTACTTGGCCACTTTATCCCACTCCCCACTACTATTCAGTATACAGAGAATCTCTTCTCGTGAAAGATTACTTTTTGAATAAACAATTCTCCTGAAATCACCAAGAATCGGACGTCATACACCCAAAAAGTGGTACAAATCCTCCCTCTCTCCCAAATTACACACTGAACATGATGGCCTCCTCTTGTTGCTCAATGGAGCACCATTTAAACTAAGAAGTTTCCCTCTAAGCTTAAAAGTCCTCAAATCCAAATTAGAACCTCTCTGGCCAGTCATATCTACACACACCACTGTTCTTTGGAGATGCCGATAGAGGTCAAATCTCTCAGAGATATTAACACGGTTCAAAAGAGAATTTTGCTTTATTTCGCCACCTTTTCAACTAGACCACTCAAGATATTACCCAAATCGCTCGAGCCAAGTTAAATGAAGCCAAAATTATTGAAATTATCCAGGTTAACCTAATATTGAGGCATGTAGAAATTAACATTAGATATTTATTATGAATGCTATCCTTACGTGTTATTATGTAGGAGTATGTTATGCTTAGAAACTCAAATCACAAGGAAATGATGAGTCGAGCTCAAAATTGCTGACTATACAAACGATTCACGTACATGTTTCAGTCTATTGTGTCTTTTGAGGATGCAACATAAACATGAAATATCTTAGAACAAACAACAAAAGATTCCCCTCCAGGCTGAAAAACATAATATTTATGTCTATAATGATTTCCATTGAAACGCAAAGTAACAAATCAAAGATCTCTTTCTGATGAAACAATCTTTATTTGACGAAATCTAAAACGATACTAATTTTAATTTGTAGTGTGACATTATTATTAAGGGAAAGTCTCGCCGAGTTTAATATAATATTTTGGATAGATCGCAGTACATTCGAGGGGAAACCTGGGGGGGGTGTTCTGTAACTCTAGGAGAAGTGCCCTTGAGTTGAGAATAGTCGATGTTGAGAAGGCAGTCAAAACGACTCTTGTTAAAAGGCAAAACGAGGTTGTGAAATGTATAGTTAACAGCAACACCGCTTGAGAGCTCTTCTGCGGTCTGGTATCTCTGTTATCATTGTTTTGACATTGAAGTTGAGAGTTGAACGTAGGGTGTCTTCAGTATTAATTTTTGTGGTAGATAATATTATGAATATTATTTGATAGTTTGTATAGTTTCATCAAGGCGTAACATGAACATTAGTAAATGCAGATCCAGACAATAAAATGTACCTACAATGTCATCAAATTGTTTATATCTTCAGCAATTCTACATACCTACATTACGAGTCCTCGAATTAAATTACCTTTTTAGGCCTTGGGTAAGTTTATGTTCTTCGTATTAGGTAGGTAATTATTACAACTGATTGCTTTTTGTGGGGGTTAAGTGGGGAAAATCATTCTCCCTTAGATCATTATTGTTCTGCAATATTTATGAAATAACTTGTATATTGTCCAGGCAATATACTCTTGTGTATTGTCTTTAGGAATACATCATAGCTAAGAGTTTACAGAAACGCCGAATATATCAAAATACTAATTGTTTACGCCTGAATCGTATTTTCGACTCACTTCAGAAAAAGGGGAGGAAATATCCTCGAAAGTGCACTAAATTCACAAACACCACACTAACTAGGCACAAAACCATTATTATTGTCTTTATCACTGTCTTCTTATCACAGTTAATACTGATTAGGAATGGGTGAATAAGGATACGTGTATTTTCGAGCCTATGTCTGATGTGCTACCATCACTTGCATTCTATTCCTTCTCTGTGCATGGTTGTTTTGTCTTATATCTTTCTTTTAATGCTCTTATGCATAAATATCAATGCATGTATATTTTCTTTATATTATTATGCAATGCTGGGCAACATATCAATAAGATCAGTGACCAGTGCGTGATTGTGCCTCAGTTGGGTTTGGGCTGAAATGTGACGTCACCGCAGCCATTTTTTCGTCCTTGTGTTACACCAGCTTCTCTCCTGTTCGTTTTGCCTCTTGCCTTTCAACTTTGAAAAATGTATAATTCTCCATGTACCTGCCTTTTTTCTCTTGTCCGCGACGTCGCGATCTGTTGTGGCGATCACCTATATCGCACAACCTTGTAACATAAAGTGCTAGCGCTAGCTTTCCGTATTTATCGTGTGATTCGTATCTCACCGCTCATGGCATGCTCTACACCGGCTTTGGCACCCGGTTTTTCTGAAGCTTATCACCTGGATGGGCACTCTGCTCCTGCTGTTGGATCCCACATCATACTCAATCTCCGTCTTGGTATGCAAACTGTCATCAGGTACTCACGCCCTTCTGAGATCACCTGTAAGTTGGGTAATTAAATACCTATAATTTTGCATGACCCGCACCCCCCCTCTTCATCACTGCAACCTGTTGCTATCTTTGGATCTGGAACACGCACCTACGCACGTATCTACACGTCAAGGAACTTCTTCTGTAAACCCTTTCATCTTATAAACTTTCACCTTCCCCAGTATAAATAAGAACAGCAACTTTCATTGTAATAACAACATTTGAACACCCAAGTGGGTGAGACATGCATGCATAACAACAACCTTGCAATTTCTCTTCATCTTTCTACAGTGGCCACTTTTAAGAGTAGGTAGATAGCAATAGGTAGCACCAATCTCTTATCCATTTCTACCTGTTATTTGCACCTTCTTCAGCACGTAGTGTTTCTGAATATATTACCTATTTTTCTAAGTCTAACTCTTTTCTGGCTCTTATCACCTTATCACCCTTCACATCTAATCTCTCTTATCACTTTTCACATAGGTATCTGTTCTCCCTAGATTCAAAAGGGGGTGGTCCTTCGAATTATCTATCAATATCATCTAATTCAGATCACCTAGGATAACCAGTAATAGGTACATGTAGGTAGGGCTTCCTGAGTACCTACTTACAATCAGTTACCCCACTGGCTCCAACATTTGGTCCTTCGAGCCACGATCTGAACTTAGTGACCTATGGATTAATACCTACGTGCATTTTGTCTATCCAGCTGTGATCCGAACTAAGTGCATAGGATTCAGTACCTACATATATTATTATATTTAATAATTATCAATATTATAAAATATCATATCGTCATTTCATGTTCATATTTATTCAGTGTGGTGTTCATGTAACATTCTTGTGTTCATTGTTAATTTTGTGCATTGTAGCATTGACCATCATTGATTTATAGGTAACCTCGTAACTTCTTGATTATTTTGAATAGTAACTTTAGTATTTATCAAAACCTTAAAAATGCCTGATGATCCTAATGTTGCTGTACGTGGCTTTGCCAAGCTCAAGCGGGCTTATGAAACTAAGGGTCTGGAGATTAGGGGTATCCGTACCAAGGGTAGCCTAGCCAAGGTCTCTCCAGGAGATAGGTCCATTTTCTCTGGTATGATGAGGACCACTGAGGCCACCATGGAAAAGTTTGATGCTGCGTGGGAGGCTGCCATCGATTATGCAGATCTGCATAGTCTCACACCTCCTTTCCCATCTGATGCTGACTTGAAGTATTACAGTGACGTCAGGACCTACTATTATGAAGCTTTTGGATTTCATGAGGAGATACTTGCTCTATCCACATCATCGACTAGCGCCAACATTTCCAGAGCTGGAACCTCGGCTCAATTCTCTAATACCACATCTCAAAGTCGAACTATTCTTCCTAAGATCAATATTAAGCCTTTTCGTGGGGACTTCAGTGCATGGCCAACGTTCAAGCAGCTGTTTACCTCGTTAATAATTGAAGAGACGTCCTTATCTGATGCCGAGCGTTTCCATTTCTTGCTCTCGTATTTAGATGGTCCAGCCTTGGATACTGTAAAATCTATCTCCGTCACTGAGGCAAATTTCAACCAGGCATGGGGTGCTGTAACACTGGTGTATGACAATAAACGAAAGCAGGCTAGGTCATACCTTGACAAGTTGTTGGCCTTCAAAGGTGTTGGGGGTAAACCTACTGCTGAGTCTCTTCAGTCTTATTTATCGAATGTTTCTGAGAGCATTGTATCCTTGAAAGCCTTGAACATACCTCAGTTTGCTGATTATGTTTTGTGTGAACTAGCTCTTCGAAGCCTTGATCCAATCTCTAGACAGGACTTCGAGATTTCGATCATCAACAAGGAGTACCCTTCCTTCAATGACTTGAGGGAATTCGTTCAAGGCAGGTTCAAAGTTCTGCAAGTGACGTCTGAACCTGTTGCTAGATCAGAGCCAGCAGTGACTAGGAATGTATCTGGTCCTAAAAGGCCTAATTCCTTTAGTCCTAAACCACAATTTAGCCAAGCCTTGCATACCAATACACATGCATCAAAACAGCAGGGTGGTAAAGCCGCTAACAAGGAATCACCTCCTCTAGTGTGCCCTCTCTGTGCACAGCAGCACATTTTGGTAAATTGTCCTACCTTCAAGTCATCCACTCCTGCTCAACGTCTTGATTCATTGCGACAGTGGTCTGGTTGTCGTAATTGTTTACATCCATTCCACAAAACCAAGGAATGTCAATCAAAATGGTCTTGCAAATTTTGCAAATCCAGACACCATAGTGATCTACATCTAGGACCTAAGGAATGTAGCAGCTTATCTCCTGTGCAATCTTTGGGTTCATCTCCATCATCCTCTTCAGGATCTCCAGAGTTTGCTGGAACCAATACCTCATCGACCTGCGGCGTTCTCTTGGGAACTGTTCGTGCGTCCATCATTGATGCATATGGTCAAGCCCAGGAGTTCAGAGGACTTCTTGACCCTGGTAGCCACGTGTCTTTTATCACAGACCAGTGTGCTAAAAAGCTTGGCAAATCCACAAGACCTTATCGTGGACGTATCTCAGGGGTTAATGGGTCACCACTCAAAAACATCAGTGGTTGCCTAAACATATCGTTTAAACCCCCATCTACTGCAACGCTTTGTACCGAAGTTATAGTAGTACCGTCGATCACACCATCACTTCCTCAGGCTAATCTAGACTCTGCTGAATGGACTGATTACCTATCATACAACCTTAGCGATCCTAGCTTCACTGTATCATCTCCTATCTCGTTCCTGATTGGTGCTGACTTGTATCCAGAGGTTGTTACCAGCGCTCCTTTCACCATTCATGATAATGGGCCACGCTTGATGGAAACCGTGTTCGGCTTCACAGTCATTGGACGGTTTAACTGTTCCTCTGAACCAAACCAATCTTTTGCCTTGCTATCTCTAACTGATCCCTCTTTCCCATTTGAGAAATTTTGGGAAGTAGAGGAACCAAACCTTATCTCTACGCCTCTATCACCTGAGGATCAGGAGTGTGAAGAGCACTTCTTGCACTCGCATTATCGCCTCAATGGGGGGAGATATGTTGTTTCCTTACCCTTTACCTCGCAATTACCTAATATCAAGCCTAATATCAAAGTGGCAATCAATCGTTTTCATGCCTTGGAGGCAAAACTGCTTAAGAACGAGCAGCTCCGGGTTGACTACCATGCCTTCATGGCAGAATATCTTAACCTCAATCACATGTCTCTTGCAACATCTAACCCATCATACCTAATTCCGCATCATCCTATCTACAAGTTGGATGGAGAAGGCAAGGGCAAACTTCGGGTTGTTTTCGATGCCAGTTTTCGCACCTCAACTGGATCGTTGAATGACCATCTTCACACTGGTCAAAAGCTGCAAGCAGATATCGGAACCATCGTTTTGAACTTTCGAAGATTTCAGTATGTTTTCACATGTGACATCGTGAAAATGTTCAGGCAAATTCTGGTTAACCCTGCTGAGCGACATTTCCAGCAGATTGCCTGGAGATTCAGCCCAGACGATCCCATCTCATATTATGAGTTAAACACAGTGACATATGGTCTGCGTAGCTCACCGTTTCAGGCCCAGCGTGTCCTTCGGCAGCTTGTCCTGGATGAGGGTGGCAATTATCCTGATGGTGCCAAGGCTATCTCTGAATGTATCTATGTGGACGATGTGGCCACAGGAAGTGACTCACCTGATGACCTCATTCATCTCAAGCAACAAGTGGTTGACTTGTTGGCTAAAGGAGGTTTTGAGTTGGGTAAGTGGAACTCTAATTACCCTCCACTCCTTGATGAATTCGTTGAGCAAAAACCTGTAGAGATTTGTAATGATGAGACCACTAGTTCTGTCATCAAAATCCTTGGAATGACGTGGGATTCGCAGGCTGATGCCTTTAAATATAGCATTCAGCAACCGGAATATGGTAGTACCAAGCGCAGCATCCTATCAGTTATAGCCCGTCTTTACGACCCACTGGGTTATCTTGCTCCAGTGGTCTTTTTTGCCAAGAATATTCTCCAGGAGACCTGGAAAAGTGGCATCACGTGGGATGAGGAAGTCCCAGATCAGGTGAAGGCTCGTTGGGATGACTTCCTTGGAGACTTCTCCATGCTTTCTCAAATCACAATACCTCGACTCCTTGTCAGAACTGATACTGTTTATCGTCTTGTTTGCTTCTCAGATGCTTCGGAAAAGGGCTACTGTGCAATTGCCTATCTTCATGGAACCCAGAATGGTGTTGCATCCATGTCCATTCTCAAGGCTAAAACGAGGTTGGCGCCCTTGAAGTCTCTGACAGTGCCAAGACTGGAACTCTGCGGAGCATTGTTATTATCTCAGCTGATACAATCACTTCAGCCACTCATCGCTAATCTCAACATTCTTTCTATCTTCTGTTTCACCGATTCTTCTATTGTTTTATCGTGGATTAAGATGCCTGCTCATCAACTCAAGATATATGTATCTAATCGTGTTCAACAGATATTGACCGTGACATCGCAGGAGATGTGGTACCACATAAGTGGAGTCGACAACCCTGCCGACGTGGGGTCGAGAGGAGTATTGCCATCTGCGTTGCTTTGCCATGATCTCTGGTGGTCAGGACCATCATGGTGCTCTACGCCTCCTGATCAGTGGCCTATCTCACAGACTGTGCGGAGTGTCGAGATTCCGGAGACCAAGTCTGTGGAGACTAATGCCTTGGTGACTGTTCAGGACCGTAATCACATCCTAATGACTGCAGAGCGTTACTCGTCCTTCACCAGGCTTACCCGAGTCCTAGGCTTTGTTCGTCGATTTATCGCCAATTGTCGAATTCCTAAGAGAAAACGGAGAAGGCGCAAGATTGGACCTCTATCATCTCGTGAGTTTGATGATGCTCACACTCATTTAATCAAGGTATTCCAGCAACACTATTTCCCTGCAGCCTTCAAACGCATGGATATGGATGCCTTACCTCACGAACTCCGTCGACTTGCAATCTTCATGGACCATGAAGGCATTATCAGGGTTGGTGGTCGCTTATCCAATGCACCACTGTCTATCGATCAGCGACATCCAATATTGCTACCAGGTCGATCTCATCTCACAAATCTTATAATTGATTATATCCATAAGAAGAACCAGCATCCTGGACCTACAGCAATGCTTGCCTTTATCAGGCAAAGGTATTGGATACCTAAAGCGAGGAATTTGGTGAGACTCCATAAGCTTCACTGTGTTATTTGTACTCGTTATAGCAAGGCCTTTGTGCAACCTCTCATGGGCAACCTTCCTATATCTAGAGTGAGCGGTGTTCGGCCTTTCATGCAAATTGGAGTGGACTTCGCTGGCCCATTTGTTTGTCGCGAGTCTCTGCGTCGTAATGCCAAAACCCATAAATGCTACCTTTGCGTATTTATATGCATGGCATCTCGAGCTGTACATTTAGAGCTGTGCAATGCCTTGACTGTGGAGGCATTCTTGGATGCGTTTGATCGCTTCGTTGCGCGACGTGGGATTCCAGCAAAGGTTTATTCCGATTGTGGAACCAACTTTGTTGGTGCAGCCGGTTACCTTCGTGAAGTGCAGGAGTGGTTAACTCACTCTGATAACCAATCTTCTATTGTGAACCACACCTCTCATCTTTCAGTGGAGTGGAGCTTCAATCCTCCAGGTTCACCTCATTTTGGAGGGAGCTGGGAGTCTGCTGTTAAGGCAGCCAAGACTCATATTCGTAAGACCTTGGGTGACAAGCCTTTCACAGAGAGTGAGCTTCACACTCTGTTTATCAAGATTGAAGGGATCCTGAACTCAAGACCATTGCTACCCCTGACTGAGTCTACAGATGACGCCGAAGTACTGACACCTGGTCACTTTACTATTGGTCAACCCATCAACGCAATACCCGAGCCAGACTTTACAGAAGTCCCTACCGAACGATTGGACAGATGGCAGCTGCTTAGGGAGCGAGTCCAGCATTTCTGGCAGCGTTGGACCGACGAGTATTTGGCTTCCTTACAGGAGCGAAGAAAGTGGACGAAGCCAGCTCCTAACTTGAAGGTCGACGACATCGTCATTTTGAAAGGCGTCAATACCTCACCAGCCCATTGGCCCTTGGGCAGAATAGTGGCCGTTCATCCTGGTAAGGATGGGACTGTTCGAGTGGCTTCTGTTAAAGCTCGTACAGGCATCTTTAAGCGCTCAGTCGTAAATTTGATCCCTTTGCATGTTACCAATTCATATACAGATTCGGATGGTCGATGAGAGTCGAAAATAGAGGGGAGTATGTTTACGCCTGAATCGTATTTTCGACTCACTTCAGAAAAAGGGGAGGAAATATCCTCGAAAGTGCACTAAATTCACAAACACCACACTAACTAGGCACAAAACCATTATTATTGTCTTTATCACTGTCTTCTTATCACAGTTAATACTGATTAGGAATGGGTGAATAAGGATACGTGTATTTTCGAGCCTATGTCTGATGTGCTACCATCACTTGCATTCTATTCCTTCTCTGTGCATGGTTGTTTTGTCTTATATCTTTCTTTTAATGCTCTTATGCATAAATATCAATGCATGTATATTTTCTTTATATTATTATGCAATGCTGGGCAACATATCAATAAGATCAGTGACCAGTGCGTGATTGTGCCTCAGTTGGGTTTGGGCTGAAATGTGACGTCACCGCAGCCATTTTTTCGTCCTTGTGTTACACCAGCTTCTCTCCTGTTCGTTTTGCCTCTTGCCTTTCAACTTTGAAAAATGTATAATTCTCCATGTACCTGCCTTTTTTCTCTTGTCCGCGACGTCGCGATCTGTTGTGGCGATCACCTATATCGCACAACCTTGTAACATAAAGTGCTAGCGCTAGCTTTCCGTATTTATCGTGTGATTCGTATCTCACCGCTCATGGCATGCTCTACACCGGCTTTGGCACCCGGTTTTTCTGAAGCTTATCACCTGGATGGGCACTCTGCTCCTGCTGTTGGATCCCACATCATACTCAATCTCCGTCTTGGTATGCAAACTGTCATCAGGTACTCACGCCCTTCTGAGATCACCTGTAAGTTGGGTAATTAAATACCTATAATTTTGCATGACCCGCACCCCCCCTCTTCATCACTGCAACCTGTTGCTATCTTTGGATCTGGAACACGCACCTACGCACGTATCTACACGTCAAGGAACTTCTTCTGTAAACCCTTTCATCTTATAAACTTTCACCTTCCCCAGTATAAATAAGAACAGCAACTTTCATTGTAATAACAACATTTGAACACCCAAGTGGGTGAGACATGCATGCATAACAACAACCTTGCAATTTCTCTTCATCTTTCTACAGTGGCCACTTTTAAGAGTAGGTAGATAGCAATAGGTAGCACCAATCTCTTATCCATTTCTACCTGTTATTTGCACCTTCTTCAGCACGTAGTGTTTCTGAATATATTACCTATTTTTTTAAGTCTAACTCTTTTCTGGCTCTTATCACCTTATCACCCTTCACATCTAATCTCTCTTATCACTTTTCACATAGGTATCTGTTCTCCCTAGATTCAAAAGGGGGTGGTCCTTCGAATTATCTATCAATATCATCTAATTCAGATCACCTAGGATAACCAGTAATAGGTACATGTAGGTAGGGCTTCCTGAGTACCTACTTACAATCAGTTACCCCACTGGCTCCAACACTAATACAAATTAGTATTCCTGGGCCATTGAACACACTAATACACCTCACTTCAAGCCTGTTATTACTGGAACTTTCAAAAAATTCAACTACCTAGGTATCTCCCCCTAAACCATTTCAAATTTTGTAGAAGTGATGGTTTCTATTTCTATGCCTAGGGCAGTGTGGTAGATACTTGGATAACATTCAAAATCATGGTTTTATGTTGGAGAATCAAAAAATGCTTCACTCGGAAAAGTTGGGAAAAAATTTAAATACCTACCCCACTTATCGTGATCTAATACTTGTGACGACCCTACATTTTTACGGGACAAACCAGTTGGTTTGTTCCCAATTTGTTGAAGCTACGCCTGTCGAGATATCCGATTCATAGAGATATGAATCGATATCCTCTTCGGGCCGGCTGGTTAATCTATTCACTGGTCTGAAGGGGTAGGGTCGTCACACCCTCCTCTGACTAATTATGAGCAATAAGGTGAATTTCATTCTGGAATTCATCCTGTATTGTTTCATGGTAGCAGAGCGTGGTTTGGTGGAAATGCACTGAATTTATTTCATCATTTCTCCTCCACTTTTGGTTTATTATTTCTAATAATAAGCCTATGTGATCGTATCGCAAAAAATTTTTATAACCCCCCCTCAAACTTTGTCACTTTACGTTTCAAGGTGCGTAGAATCCAAATTTGCAATGTCCGTCCGCCGTCCGCCGTCCGTGGCACTTTTCTTAGCAACACTGGACCGATTTGGTTCAAATTTGGTATATGGGCTCCATTTGGGGTCTAGTTGTGCCGCGAAACTTTTGGTTGATGTCAGTCACTTCTAAGGGGTGAAAATTAAGGGTTGAAATTTTCAAGAGTGCCCTAGCTCGAAAACTCTCGAAATAAAGGTATCGTTTTTTCACCAATTTTAAATAGTATTGAATTTTTAAAAATTTTTGAGACCACCCGGAGCTCTGTAGGACAAACCGTTCGGTCCCTACGAGTACTTGAAGGTTTTTCCTTCGATAAAACAGAATCATGAGTGTGAATCGCAAAAGAGGTCTAATCTCCATTCAAATTTTATCGGACTAAAATGCGATCGCTGTTCATTTCTTCGATTTGTATACAGTTTTGCCTTCTGCGTAACCAGTAATCAAATTTCCATATGAAGCTTTCTATTTTTCCAATCGAGTGTGAAGCGTTTAGTTCTTTCTAATAAACTTGATTGTGAAGGTGTGAAGCCAGTATGGTGTGGTAGGTAGTACCTAGCTGGTAGGTAAAAAAAAGTTGGTAGGTAAAAAAAATGTTGGTGGGTAAAAAACGCTGCAAATCATTGCTCAAAAGCTTCTTCATTCTTCAGATCACTGATCAGCTGAGTGAGCTCCGAAGCCATTTTCAATCCTATTGAATGAAAGTGCTCTTCCAGGCGTCTCCAGCATTCGAGGAGATCTTCTTCACTCCTCAGATCACTGATCAGCTAAGTGAGCTCCGAAGCCATTTTCAATCCTATTGAATGGAAGTGCGCTTCCAGGCGTCTCCAGCATTCGAGGAGATCTTCTTCACTCCTCAGATCACTGATCAGCTAAGTGAGCTCCGAAGCCATTTTCAATCCTATTGAATGAAAGTGCTCTTCCAGGCGTCTCCAGCATTCGAGGAGATCTTCTTCACTCTTCAGATCACTGATCAGCTGAGTGAGCTCCGAAGTCATTTTCAATCCTATTGAACGCAGGAAGCTGAAGTTTGAGAGGGAAGGTCAAGGGAGAATACAGATGGTGGTAGGTGCTATTGATGGAGAACCAGTGATCTATACAGAAGGGTGATCTATACAGAAAATAATAAACCTTTGAGCAATGATTTGCAGCGTTTTTCTTGGGTATTCCAGAAGGAATTACCCAAAGAGAATTCCAGAAGGAATCTCTATATTATTAAATTATATTAAACTCATTCCCTTGGTAGGGTTTTGCCAATCTGGCATTTTATTTATTTCAATTACGTTTTTCTTTTATATAAGCCTTTTCTAAGTTTGCCTTTTCAATCATTACACTTGAATGTTTCGCCGTTCGTATTCTTTATTTAGTTTGCTTTCTCCTCAGTTCCATTGATTTATTCTTTTATGTATAAATGACCCATTCGTGGCATTCTTCTTCTTCTTCTTCTTCTTTTTGAATAGTACCATCACGATGGAGGAACTCCCTTGAAGCTTCCAGATGTCCTTTCCTGGACTTCATACTATTTTCAGTCCCTTTGACTTTTTTCAAACATACTTCTGTTTGAAACCCAGAAGTATGTTATAGGGAGAGGAGTGTGACGACCCTACATTTTTACGGGACAAACCAGTTGGTTTGTTCCCAATTTGTTGAAGCTACGCCTGTCGAGATATCCGATTCATAGAGATATGAATCGATATCCTCTTCGGGCCGGCTGGTTGATCTATTCACTGGTCTGAAGGGGTAGGGTCGTCACACCCTCCTCTGACTAATTATGAGCAATAAGGTGAATTTCATTCTGGAATTCATCCTATATTGTTACATACTAACCAATGGAACGGTAGGGCGTACACAAGGGGTGGAAAAATGGTTCAGTCATTTTTCATTCAAAGTAGATACCATCCTGACAATTTTGACGTCAACCTCACTGTTGAGACGAGTAGACCTTTTCCTATGCATTTCCAAAGTTTGAAAAAAATATTGTTTAGTCACATTGAAAGAGAAGACCTAAAAGATCAAATAATAAGCTCATCGCTACTTGAAATAAGCAAAGACGAGAGAAAAAACACTTGAAAGAGTTGTCAAGATCAAAACATGGAGGCATTTAGCTATGTTGGTCCTTACAGAACACAAGTTAGCAAAACCACTGTTGTTAACGACTCTTGTATTCTTTATAGAACACCCCCCCCCCCCCTCCTGAATAGCTTCTCATTTTTCGACGTATCGGAATATTTGAAAACGGTTTATACAGACTTATTTAGAAAACCAATGCAAAACTGGTTAACTATGTAAGTTTTTTCATAAATTCTGAGTAGGTAACAATAATTCAAATAAACCGGGTACTTCCAGATCCGTGGAACTGAATTAGCAAGAGCGCTTCCCGGTAAATGGAACTGAACCAGTAAGGACAGTTATTTCAGTTAAATGCTTCATGGATATTCTAAACTGTGTAAAACATCCACGGGTGCTTCCAATTCCAGGTAACTGTACTGTTTGCAGATTGAAAGAATGCGGATGGCTTGGTAAGATGTACATGAGTATTACAGTTCCAAAAACATCGTCCTTCTTTTACCTGACATTCAAGCCAGGAAAAATGCGACCAAGGGTTGTTGACTACCGATCGATGACTACCGATGGCTTTCATGTCTGACTTAAAATACAGGGTGTTTACTATTGAGATGGACCAAACTTCAAAAATCGACTGTACAACTAATTTTAGTGTGAAAATTTCTCTTAGCACTAGGTATTTGTTTTTCCAAGTTTTTTGCTTCTGAATCTACCAAGGTAGCGGAAGCTTTGTTTCCACTTTTCAAGGACGAAAAAAAAGTTCTCCAAAATCAAAATTTTCACTCGCGTTTTGCGTTTTAGACCTTTCTGAACAAATTTTTTTGACCCTGTCACTAAAATTACCATAACTATCTTAATTTACCGTAAAAATAAAGACATTGTTGGAACGGGAGTCAAATTCAATCAATTATCTACTATCATTATCAATCATCTACCGAATTATCTACCTCATTATGACTCAAGTTGCTCTATGCCCGGAGTACAAAGGGGTGAGAGAAAGTGGTTCGGCCCTTCCCCCAGCCCGACTCACCAGGCTACTTAAGATTTTGGAACAGGTAGTCGTCTATGTTAGCAGGTATACCCTTCAGGATATAGGTCAGCAGCATTCTTTCAATCTGCTAACAGTACCAGTGAGTGAACTGGACTGGTAAGGGCTAAGTTTTTATCACTGCATGGAAGTGTTACAAGTTGATACTCTTCCACAATCCCAGTAAAGCTGTACTGACACACCTCTAGTACTAAGTTTGGCGCAAATGACCTTTTGGTCAATGCGTCCGAAAAAATTTAATTTAATTAAAAAAAAAGAAACTACCTATTTATAGAAAAGTTCGACCGAGCTTACCTCATCTTCAGCAGTATAGTTGGGTATCGAGGGGTAAGAGTAGATGTTAACAAGCTTGGGACATATCACTGCAGCGTGGACAGCGGTGCTTTTGCCATCTATCTCTTTACTGTGTTTGATGATGTCTACGGCCAGGGGTAACTAGAAAACAGAACAATGATTTCAACTACACTTTTTACACAGAATTCTTTATGTTTATTTATATTTCAATTGCGACTTTCAGCGACTGTAACAAATCAACACAAATTTCATAACAAATCTTTTCAAACAAATTTTTCACGTCGCCACTCGCTGAAAATGTGAATAAGTACCTATCCTACTTTTTTGTGATATTATTAATCTACAGGTTACTATTATGTGAATACAAAGTAATGTAGCATTCTTATTTTATCGCATTTTAGTAGAATTGAGCACCAATTTGCTACCTACAATCTGTAATCGTTTTGTGCGCAATTTCGTTACGTTTCTGCTGTATAATTCTAATATATATTCTGTATATTTCTAATATACCTATTTTTCTGTCCAGGGCTCAGCGTTTCTCTGATCCAGAGGACATTGCTAGGATTCTGGGAGAACTTTCACATGAGGATGTTTCATGTTCTGTTTTTCATGGTTTAACATCGTAGTTCCACAAGACTGTTCTATATTTCATGCTGAAGTTCCTTTTTGTGCCAATGAAGATAATTTCAAGTTTTTTCCTAATCAGATTATCTGCAAATATTTACCTAGTACTTTTATGTAAGGAGAGTCTAGCCCCCAGAAAGTGTTGTTCGGTTTCAGCGCTACCTACCGCCACTTCAACGAACTACCATTTCTGATATCTTATCAGGTGATCACGCACGCGACCGCATTACCGTAGCTCCTCTAACTTGCAGTTTTCTTAAGATTACAATGTAGATTAAATTCTGCTTGATTCGTCACTCCGAAACACAATAATGCAATAACAAGTTCCTTTTCCTCGCACTTTAAAATGGCAGGGATGTAAAGCCGCCAAACTTAGAAATTAGAGTGGTAAAATCGAGGTATGCCTACTTTTCAGAAATGCCGCTTGACCACGCTCACATCGAGCTGAAAATGATGGTAGTTCGCTGAAATGGCGGTAGGTAGCGCTGAAACCCGACAATACTTTCTGGGGGCTAGACTCTCCTTTATATATAAGTTACCTTCGCAGTACACAATAGGACCATTGTCACATATTGCTCATCTCTCCACGTGCTGCTGACTCAGCAGCCTCAGCTCTGGCGAACTATCACACCTCGTCAGCAGAAATATCCGATCTCTTTGTTCTCCAAGCTCGCCCCCACTCACCTCCCGAGGGCATAAATACTACTAGCAACCTAGGACTCGTTGCTCTTCCTATTCACGTGCTCTGTCCAGTGTATCTTAACTTTGCTCTTGAAAAATAAATTGTTTTTAAAAACGGTGCGTTCGAGGGACATTATTTAATTGGCGCAGTCGGTAGGACCAGTTGACGAAAATCGGTTTATTTCTATAATTTACAACTGGAACTATTTTTCGGACACGAATCTACTCCATCGCATCCGTCACCACGGCCGGAAGAGACCATAGGAAGTCAGCCAGAGAACTACACCCTTCAACAAGGAAGTCGACCACCTCCAGAGACCATGAATATCGGCCTTATTCTCCTGTAAGTATGAGACGCAATTTACTGCACGGCTTACTAACCGATCTTGGTCCACCTAGGAGTCCACCGTCACGTAGACGTACTATTTCTGGCGAAAGCTCCGCCACTACTAACGACAATCCTTCAGAGTGTAGTTCAGACATGTCGCAACCCCCGCAACAATTTTTCACCTTGACCGCAGGTCAGCTCCAAGAGCTTCTTAGAGCCGTAGCACCCCTACCTCCGGTACACCCTCGTCCCAAACCGTCAAAAAACGACTTTGGTGGGGTACCCGAATTTCACGGGGAACCAGAATTGCTCTCTCAATACATAGAGAGAAGCGAAGAGTTAATACAGCAATTTTATTCCAATGAGGAACCCGAATGTTATGACAATAAGGTCATTATCAACAACCTCAGAGCAAAAATTAAAGGCAAAGCTGCCACGGGAATTAGTAACAATCCCCTTAATACTTGGGCCGAGATCAAAGCGGCTCTAATCGCCAACTTTAGCGATCGACGGGATGAGGAACACCTCATCCTCGAGCTAGGAAAAATGAGGCAAGGGCAAACCGAAAGCCCGTTCGACTTTCATAGTCGAGTGTCCAAACACTTTTCACTTCTTATATCAAAAATGAAAAATTCCACTGAGGAATATACTCCCACCGCATTTAAGCTAATAGAACGCACAGCCTTGCGTAGCTTCCTCATGGGTTTACACGAGGACATCGGTAGTCTCCTAATTACTAGAGGGCCTACGAACCTCAACGATGCTATCAGCATTTTAACCAATGAGTATCAGTTTCCTTTATTAAAGAAGAAATACTTCGACAAGAAGTCTAACCAACCTGGGAACCGATACCCGAACCAACAACCATCGCCTTCCAATTCAGGAGCGCGATTTGTAAAACCACCCCAGAAAGGATTCCAACAAAAACCATGGCAAACATCTCAATTTAATAAACAATCAAACAACCAAGGACAAAAATCACAAAATCTACCCCCAAGAGACACTCCTTACATCCCACACCATTTGCGAACCAAGGATACCATGAGTTACCAGACCACATTGACACACGAATTGTCCCCACAAGACGAAGAGGAAACACCAAACGAAACCCCAAATGAAGATTACGAAGAACCCGACTCTTTTTTAGAAACACCCGAGGAGAACAACGATTTGACCTAATGCACCTGGAAAAATCTTCTACGTTATTGCCGTTCATCACCACAACCAATAAGTTAAAAGTTTTGATTGACACTGGTAGTTCTAACAGTTTTATTAAAAATAAGGTAGCTCATAAGAAATTTAAAAAATTATTGAAAAAAGACAAATTTATAGTGTCCACTTCGCATGGACAGACATCTGGTACACATAGTATTCGTATACCTACTAGTATGTTTGTCGATCAGATTACTAATACGCATGCTAAATGTAAATTTTATGTATTCGACTTCCACGACCAATTCGACTTACTACTAGGACTAGACAACCTCCAACTACTTGAAGCAACCCTAAAACTAAAAACAAATACCATCAACATTCAGGGGAAAGAAACTCCCTTACAATTCTACAAAATCCCTCAAAACCCTAACACCATAGAATACACGATACCCCCCCGAACCGGAAAACAAGTCCAACTTCATTTATCCAATGTAAAAAATGGGACTGCGATCATAAACCATAAAAAATCTGGTCCCTTCGAAATTCCAAACTGTATTGTTAAAGTTCAAGACCACCTTGCACAATGTATAGCAATTAACACCTCAGATGTCCAACGCACACTAAAAATCGGAACCCTATACTCAGCTGAACCAATTTCAGAAAACTCACTCCAAAATTCAAATAACGACCAAAAAATATTCCATTTAAACAATCTAAACAAGAAACCCAACAAACTCCAGAAACTGATACCTACCATTAGGCAAGACCACCTCAACGAAGAAGAAAAAACTGAACTACTCAAATTACTGAACGACTACTCAGACGTTCTTTACGATGACTCCGAATCATTGACTACAACTGACCTAGTTGAACATAATATCCGAACAACTGACGAAATTCCCGTGTACTCTAAATCGTACAGATACCCTGAAATCTATAAGACAGAAGTACAATCCCAAATCAACAAAATGTTAGAAAATGATATCATTCAACCCTCTAATTCCCCTTACAACTCCCCGATCTGGATTGTCCCGAAAAAAGACGACGCTTCAGGAAAAAGGAAATTTAGGATCGTAATCGATTACCGAGCACTAAACAATAAGACTGTAGACGACCGTTACGACCTTCCGAATATCGAAGAAATTCTATCCAAACTAGGGAACTGCAAATATTTCACCACTCTTGACCTCACATCAGGCTTCCACCAAATTAAAATGGAAAAATCAAGCATCCCTAAAACCGCCTTCAGCACAGAACATGGAAAATGGGAGTTCAAAAGAATGCCATTCGGACTCAAGAATGCCCCGAGTTGTTTCCAGAGATTAATGGACAATTGTCTCCGAGGAGTTCAGAACGAAATCTGTGCCGTCTATATGGATGACATCATCGTTTTCAGTTCTAGTCTCCAAGAGCACATGGTGAGACTCCGGAAAATTTTTGACCGACTCCGGCAGGCCAATTTGAAAATACAGCTAGATAAGACAGAATTTTTAAGAAAAGAAGTAGCCTACTTAGGGCACCTAATCACACAAGATGGGTTAAAACCTAATCCAGTAAAAATCGAAGCAATTCAAAAATTCCCCCTACCTAAAACTACTAAAGAACTTAAGGGATTCTTAGGTCTGTTGTCTTACTACCGAAAATTCATAAATAATTTAGCCGACATTACCAAACCTCTCACCACAAGATTGAAAAAGGGAAATAAAATCGACATAAAGGATCCCGATTACATCAAGGCCTTTGAACAATGCAAAACTCTCTTAGTGAACGATCCCGTATTAAAATACCCTGACTTTGCTAAACCATTCACTCTCAATACAGACGCGTCTGGAGTCGCCCTAGGAGCCGTCTTATCTCAATGCTTTCAAGGCCACCTCCATCCAGTTGCATTTGCTAGCCGCACATTAAATGAAACGGAGAAAAAACTTTCAACCATAGAAAGAGAACTGCTAGCTTGCGTGTGGGCAGTACAACACTTCCGACCCTATTTATATGGAAAGAAATTTACATTAGAAACAGACCACCAACCACTTCAATGGTTACACTCACTCAAAGAACCAAATTCCAAATTATTCCGATGGAAACTCCGCCTTGAGGAATTCGATTTCGACATTAAGTACAAAAAGGGGAAACACAACGCAAACGCTGACGCACTTTCACGCGTAGAAATCAACACCAAAGAAACAGTACAGAAACCGACTATACAGAAAGAAGATTCTCAATCGCTAATTGTCAACGTCGACGACAAAGAAGACGATGACTGCGAAACGATACATTCAGACAAAGAAGGAACAGGAACCACCGTCATACCGATAAAAAATACCCCCTTGAATCATTATAAGAATCAAATTGTAATCAAAACAGGCGAACAATTCAGCACCGAAATACAGACAGAACATTTATTTAAAAACGAAAAAACCAGAATCACAGTAAAATTTCCCCGAAGAAATTTGGAAGAAGAAATTCTAGAATTCGTAAAAGAATACCTGAGACCCAACGTACCTACCGTACGGCATATTCTTTGAAACCGACATTTACGAAATAGTAGCTTCTATATTGGCTCTCAAATTCAAATCCACAGAATTAAAATTGACGAAATGTACAGAAAAACTGATGGACGTTACCGACTTAGAAGACCAGACGAATATAATACTTTACAATCATCGACAAGAACGATTTCACCGAGGTATAGACGAAACTTATAACCAGATTAAAAGATCATACTTTTGGCCCCACCTGAAAGAAAGCGTCACAAACGTAATCAACCGATGTGAACTCTGCTTGAAATGTAAATACGAACGCAACCCAATGAAACCAGCTTACAACATCACGCAAACACCTTCACGACCCTTTGAGACGATACATATCGACACATTCACAATAGAAAGAAAGAAAGAAAGAAAGAAACATTCCTCACCATAATAGACAAGTTCTCAAAATATGCCCAGGCATACCCCTTAAAATCCCTTAACACCATCGAAATAACTAAGAAACTTTTGACATTTATATCCCATCACGGAAACCCGAACGAAATAATTATGGACAACGGCAACGAATTTAGTTCAACTACCATTAAAGAATTCCTCAAAGTACAAAACATCAAGATGCACTACATTAGCACACAAAACCCAAACTCAAACTCCCCAATAGAAAGATTCCATTCCACCTTGATCGAAATTATCAGATTAATGACAGAAAGCAAGGAGTTCAAACACACCCACATAAAAGAACGTCTAAAATACGCCTTAATTACATACAACAACAGCATACACTCGTGCACAGGAATAACACCATACGAAGTAATAAATGGAACCCTAGGATCGAAGAACCCAATTCCCCCAGACATCGAAACGACACTAACAAACATGTACATCTCAGACCACAAAGAAAAAGTTGACAAGCTGTACAAAATACTCAGAGAAAAGCAATCAGAGAAGAAAGAAAAAACAATAGGGAAACTTAATGAAAAACGAGATAAAATATTACCAGACATACCGACCGAAGCATTCGTGGAAACAAAACAAATCCAAGATAAATCGAAAGTAAAATTCAACAAAGAAACAATTAATAATATTGATACTGACAGGAAAACCGCTGAAATCGAACCAAGACATCATAATACGAGAACGAAAATTCATCTGAAAAACGTCAAGAGGCCTAGAAAATCAAAATCACCCGAAACGAAGGAAACGGTGACTGACGAAATAACGAAAACCGAGCCCCTGACACACAAAACACAACTGACAGAATTCGACTTAAAATCCGTACAAGACACTAACTGGTTCACAGACAACATAATAAACCTTTACATGGAACTAATAAACCAACGAAGCGAAGAGAATCCCGACTTTCCAAAAACGTACGCGTTCAATACGTTCCTCTACGTTTCATACCACCTAAGAGGCTACGACAGAGTAAAGAATTACTCGAAACAGACAGACCTTAAAAACAAAAAAATCATCTTAATCCCTATACACGAAAACAGCCATTGGAGACTAATAACCGTCAAACCTGAATCGAAACTCATACAGTACTATGACTCGTTATTAGGTGATGGTTCCCAAATCTTAGAAACCATTTTCAACTACCTACGGGAAGAATGGGACTTCAAGTATAATATCCAATTAAACCGCTCGGAATGGCGACTAATAACAGAAAAACAGATACCACAGCAATCGAATACGTATGACTGCGGACCTTTCGTCTGCGAATACGCCGACCTCATCTCGAGAGATAAGACCCTGAACTTTTCCCAGAACGACTTGAAACTCATACGGAATAAAATCTATAATGCAGTTACGAGAGGAAAATTAACCTCTTGATGTGCCTTTTCAGATTTGTTGCCACCACGCATTCCATCGACATCCGCAACATAGACAATAGCGGAGGGATAATCCCCATCAGACTAGGACCAGCATACACCGAAACAAAAGAACACCTACTCATCATCCACTATGACATGAACCATCTACAAGATTCACTACACGAAAACCATATATCGTACGACAAACTAATAAAAATAGCAGGGACACATAAATTAACGAGACAACTAGATGAATACCTTAAAACAGTAGACTTAAATTTGAAATTGATAAAAGAAAAATTCTCAAATCTCCGACCAAGGAAAGATATCACGACAACGAAACACTCAAAACGAGGACTCATTAACGGTCTAGGCTCAGTAATAAAATTCATCACTGGAAACCTCGACAATAATGACAAAATTAAATATGACAAACTGATCAAAAAACTATCCAACGAAAACAAACAGACAGAAATTAAACTTATTAAAGAACATAGACTGATGACCGACCTGATAGGAAAATACAACGAAACCATAACTACGTTAAACTACAATAATCAAAAGATCACTGACAAACTAGAACAAGCAACTTCCCTCGATAAACTGAACATAATTTATTTAAGAGGAATAGCCACACATATTTTAACGAACACAAACATTATCCTACATAAATTACAAGAATTAGAAACCTCTCTAGCCTTCTGCAAATTAGGAACTGTACACCCCAGCATAATACCCCTCCGAGAATTTGAAGATGAATTAAAGGCGATTGCCAAAGAAAACCGGAAAAACAAATTTAAAATGTTCAACAACACAATAGAATATGAACTTAATTCGAAGATCGCTTGCTCAATAGACAATAATATCATTTACTATATAATCAGAATACCCAACTTTGTTAATGAAGAAAATGAGCTCTATATGCTCCAACCAGTCCCCATATTGAAAAAGACAGAACATGTGACCATACTCCCAGAAAAGAAATTTTTACTAGTTAATAAAAGAAATAATAATATAAAATATTCAGTTAAACAATTATGTTATAAGGATCATTATAATCACTATTATTGTAACCAAGAACTTTTATGTAAAGAAATCGCCAATTGTTCGAGAAACATCATACAGAACAATACTCTCTCAGACTGTAAATTCACGAAAATACAGATTAACGATCCGTTTTTCAGCACTATTCCCGAGACAGGCCACATAATTATAACTACTTCACAAGAAGCCTTATTAGAAGAACGGAATGATCAAGGAACCAATTTGACTAAAATCAAAGGCTCCTGGATAATCACACCCAGTACAGAAGAAATACTTCTTAATAATATTCCCATCTCGACCACCATCCACGAAGTTCAAGGAACACTAAGAATACCCCAAATACCCACAAGCGAAATCCTGAATTTGAAAGCCTCACCATTACAACTCAATCTCAAAAAACACTCTTTTATTCCAAAACTAGATGAACATTGGCCTTTTCTATTTGGCAATGATGTAGCAGCCAACTATAATTATGTACACGCTTTAATCAGCCCTTTATATATCATGCTTATACTCTTTATACTAATGATTGTGCTGTATTATGTCTTCAGGAGGAAGCAATCCCAAATTCCATCCCCAATCACGAATTATCCCTTGCAGCTCAATCTACCTACCCCAAAAATGGTCACCTCAGGATCTTCTACCCTGAGTTGAATCTACGGCGGGAGGAGTTACCTTCGCAGTACACAATAGGACCATTGTCACATATTGCTCATCTCTCCACGTACTGCTGACTCAGCAGCCTCAGCTCTGGCGAACTATCACACCTCGTCAGCAGAAATATCCGATCTCTTTGTTCTCCAAGCTCGCCCCCACTCACCTCCCGAGGGCATAAATACTACTAGCAACCTAGGACTCGTTGCTCTTCCTATTCACGTGCTCTGTCCAGTGTATCTTAACTTTGCTCTTGAAAAATAAATTGTTTTTAAAAACGGTGCGTTCGAGGGACATTATTTAATTTATATATATGTATATTTTTTGCATACCTACTTAAGAAGTTACTCTGTTCGTTTTGTGGTAGGCAACCACTATGTTTGTTTGTTTATACAAGTTTATGGGTACCTAAAGGTGGATTAAATCCACCTCTCAAATTTTGAGAAAGGTTTATTTGTTAAAAGTGTCGTTTCAATCATGTGTCACTGTTATTCTACCCTAAACTTTCCGAAATATGGACATGAGTGGGAAAAATCATGCAGGATTAAACAGGCGGGGAATCTCCGCAATGCGAGCGCGAGTGGGACAACATTTAACGCGAGCGGACGAAGGTGAAATTGTGATAATGCCTAGTTGAGCCTTGAAAATGTGTTGGTGAAAGTGTCTTGTCTGGATCCGCGATTTAAACCTCTGTCGAGGATAAACTCAGGTTAATTCGCGATATCGAAACAGGCCCTCTTGGGTGACTTACGTCAACTGGAGGAACGTCTTTCGCTATGTCCGGTACAGGAAGGTAGCAAGTGTAGCAGAAATACTTTCTGGACTTGTTGCACTGAGAACAGACTGTTCTCTCGCTCAGGGAACTCAGGATCGTCCACTTGTCGGAAATCTTCAGCCCGTCGAAAGGGTTGTCGTCATTCACCGAAACGCCCTCTTCAGTCATCTCAGGTTACAGTCGGAAGAGAATCCACAAAATCTGCAAGTCGACCATAGATCAGAGATGTGGTGGTTCATCTATTCTATCATAATGAATGAGTTCAACTACACATTGCAAAGTACAGATTACCTACCTGCTACACTTGGGATCCTACAGGAAGAAACCCCTGCTAGACCATGGATGTTCGTTTCAAATGACATTTTCACATTCAAATCTAGAGAGTAGGTATCTACTAATAGCTGACGCTTACTCCGGTTTTTTTGATTTTGAGAAAATCAACAACAAATTTAACAACAGTTGTGAATTGTTTCAAAAAATGGTTCGCCACTCATGGGATACCTGACGAACTAAGAACAGACGGAGGGAGCTGCTACACTTTGATGGAGTTCAAAGAATTCCAAAATAAATGGAAATTCAATCACCGAGTATCTTCTCCTCAGTTTGCTAGGAGCAATGGACTAGCTGAGCGATACGTACAGGAAGCTAAAAACCTACAATCCAAATGCATCAGTGAGAATTCGGATGTTCAGTTGGCCTTGCTTCTACATAGGAACACTCCTCGTGGAAAACTCGGTTCTCCCGCCCAGAGGTTGATGAGTAGACGAACCAGAACGCTAATCCCAACTCGCAAACAACTTCTCAACCCGAAAATAGTCGAAGGTGTAAATAACAGACTCAAAATAATTAAAAACAAAGAAAAACAGCAGATAGAAACAAAATGCATACTGCCACTTTCAGGATTGGACAAAAAGTTCTCTACAGATTCGACCACAAACTGCTGGCTACCAGCAGTTGTAACTAAGATCGGTCCACAACCTCGCTCATACGTTGTAAGGACGGAAGATGATTTTTTTTTTTTTTTTTTAATTTCAATATTTTTATTTCCATTTAATGTACATGTTTGTTACAAGGTTTTTTTAATATTGGAAAATTATTCCCCTATGTGGGCAGTGCCCGAGTTAGGGAGAAGAGTTCCATTGAAATCAATAATATATGTACCTAATAAAAAAAGACATAGCCATGTCGAAAATAAAAGTAATGATAACTGTTTCCTAAATATGTGACTGAATGTATTAAAATTAGGTGCTTAGCTTAATTACTTCTGAATCTCATCTATATCTTTAACTTATCTATCTAAATTTACATAGTATGACTTTAGTATCCTATTTGCGTATTTTGGATTCTCCAGCAATCTGAGTTTGAGCCCATCCGGTAAAAGGTTAAACATTTTGGCTCCAAAAAAACGACAACTGTTCAAACCTGCGGTTGTTGTGACCCGCGGTAAAACCATAAAACCATAAATTTGGAAACGAGTAGGCGGGTCGTGCTGCGGTAGTGAAAAAGACTTCTCTTTCAGAACCTGCCGTATTGCTGACAATTTTTTGAGATCATTAATGCTCAAAATGTTTGTTTTTTTTGAACAAAGGTGGTGTATGTTCTAGGTAGCTACTATTTGTGATAATTCTCACAAACACTTTCTGTGTACGTATTAATGGGTCTAGAGTGGTTTTGTAGGCACTGCCCCAAGCCGGCAAACCGTAAAGAAGTACAGATTGTACAAGGGCGAAATATACAATTCTGAAAACCTGTTGCGATACTACCCTTTTCATCCTTGCAAATATATAAATCAGTTTTCTCAGCTTATTTTTAACTTCACCTATTTGCTTTTTCCATTTCATATTGTAATCGAAAACGACTCCCAAGTACTTAACATCTGTGCTGCGGTTCAGAGTAGGACATGACTGGCAAACCATCAATTCACAGTTAGGTGAATGTATACGCAGGCCACAATTAGTTGGGATTTCGGGAAGCCCAGCCAAACTGAAAGTGAGAAAGTTCGTCTTATTAAGATTGAGCGACAGTTTATTCTTTACCAACCAAGAGTAGACGACTCGTATCCCCTCCTCAGCCAGCCCATAGGTTCTCTCCCAGTTAGTGTCACTAAAGAACAGTACTGTGTCGTCTGCAAACATGGTTACTCTCCCGTTTATGTTAATTTCCCCCAACTCGTTAGTATACATAATAAAGAATAACGGACCGAGGACAGTTCCCTGCGGAATACCAAACGGTGGACTATCATCACGCGAACCGATCACTCCATTCATTTTCACCATTTGCTGCCTGTGTGATAAATAAGAACTAATCCATTCAAACGCGTTACCTTCTATTCCAAACTTACCCAATTTTTCTAAAAAGAGAGGATGCGAAATAGTTTCGAACGCTTTCGCTAGGTCTAGAAATATCGCCAATGGTTTATCGCCTTTGTCTAGTTCGTGAATGATTTGATGGTCTAGTTCACAGACAGCATCTTGTGTGTTCCTTACTTTTCTGAATCCATACTGACAGGGACTAAGCAAATTTAAATTCTCCAAGTAAGAAGCAAGCTGATGCTTGAACGCCTTTTCTATAATTTTTGCAAGGTTACTAACTAGAGAGATAGGCCTATAACTGACTACGTCCTCCCTATCGCCAGTTTTATAAAGATGATGAGAAGATATAGGAGAAACTCCTGATTCATTAAATCAGATCCTTCACACACTTGATGCATCAAGATCTTCAACAAAGGAGGGAAGATGACAGATTACCTACCTCAACTTGAGTTATTTATTTATTTATTCAGATGTAATAGCCTACAATGAAGCAAACAACAGTCGTAATAACATATTGCAAAACATTGTATAATAGGGCAGAAATAAAAAAAACCAACGAATCAGACCAGGTACATTCAAAAGGAAGGATGAGAGAAAAATAAAATAAAAAATAATAATTCAACCTATGATTGATGAAAATTGTCCAGTGGGTGGAGGCTGCACAAGCGGGCCCCCACCCGCCGGCCGGGCGCCACCCGACTGGCCCCGGGCCCATCCACCATGGCGGCTCCCCATACCAGGCACCAAATGGCCGCGACGCCCAGCACAACTACTGGACGGCACAAACGGACGCCACAACCATCAGATAACCTCCGCACCACAATCTCTGGCAAGTAGCTGAGAACGAGGCGCCAAGGAGACCGCCCCCAGGACCAACCAGGTGACAGCCCAACCAACGAGGGAGGACATCCACAAACACACACTCATGCATACAATAAATACAATCACACCACTGTTAGAGTTGTGTATGTTTAACATAGAACTACTAAATAATAATATTCATACCATCAAGTACATGATTGGATCATTACAATCAATTACCTACACACGATCATTACAGATTACAATCAATCAAACGACAGAGAATTGGTGTTCGATGTGTTTTGAGGGAAGATGTAACCACATTTCATTGTTTAGCAGCCTGTCCAGTATTAACCGAGTTTCGAGTGAGGTATCTCAAAAGCCGACGATTGTTCAGACAAGAATTTATAGAAATATTGAACGGGAACAAACTGTTGTTGGCCGAGGTGGAATACATAAGACTCAAGGAAATATTCATACCGGACTGAAGTTAGCAATATTCAGAAAAAATCTCCATTTTCCGTTTTGTGAGTCGGTATTGGTTACGTCATTATTTCACAGTTGAGAATAAGTCTTTTTCAAATAAAATATGAGCAAATAGAGATGGAAATTACAAAAATTGCCTGTATTAACGTGTAGAAATTACAAGACCGAATAAAGTACAAAGTTACAAACCTCCTGTATGTGCCTCAATCATACACAAACCTCCTGTGTGTACAAAACTCCAAAGTTAGAGAACCGGCCAAACCTCCTGCGGCAATCTGAAGATTAAATAATAAGCAGTCAAATGCATGTTTTCATTGTGTAACAAATGTTTTTCTTTTCAATAAACGCTTAAACTCTCAACTCTCTCTCAATTGCATGCTGATAATGATGGAAAATGCAATGTGAACATCTGAGAAGGCAAACTCCTGGTTTTATGATCCAACTTTGAACGTTCCCTTTCAGAAATGAAAATCAAAAGAGAGAACAACCGGATTAGCAGAACCTCTTCTACCACCCAGCAATGCTAATAGAATTCTACGTGAACTAAATCATCCGAAAATTGAAACAAGGAAAAAACAAAATAAGGGTATAACAGTACCGTCAACCGGGGTGATATGGATCATTTTTTGCAGTTTTTATTGAAAAAATAGACCCCACTGAGATGTCAAGAAGATTCTCTGAGATGTCAAGAAGACGGTCCCGTGTCAATTTTTGTGATTTGCACCTTTTTTCACTTTAATTTTTTTAATGAAACATTATCCATATCCGTTAGTCGGGGTGATATGGATCAAAGCCAAAAACCGATGTAAAATTCACTCCAATCCAGTAACGAGGTGAAATGAATCACTAAAATTATTTAAAAAAATAGAAGATCGAATAAATGAAAGGTTAAAAAAAGAAAAGGGCTTTGAAATTAGAAAATTGACGGTGCATTCAGGCTTCACTCCATCGAAGCCTGAATGCTCCGTCAATTTCCTCATTTCAAAGCCCTTTTCTTTTTTTTAACCTTACATTTTCTTTTTTGACTGTTCTTCAGTTCAGTAAAATAATCATTGACAGTGTCCCAAGTAATAAGTGCTCGTGCTCTTTTGAGTTGCCCAATGACCTGGTAATTTCGAGGCATTTTCTCCCGATCCACTCCACCCCTCAAAAACTCCGAAATTCACAAAATCAATCACTGACAAGGGGGGTTTTAAGTTGAAACAAAACACAAAATCGATCTCTTTTCATGAGAAGTTGTTGATATGATAAAACATATTGTTTAGTAATGCATGCATTCCAGGGGACGTCCCATTGGATAAGCATTAGATCAGTTAAACCAGTTGGTAAGCGGTAAAACTGTTTCACTCGATGTAATTTATTTAGTACTGTAAGCTTTCTGGGCAGTGTTTCAGTTAACAGGTTCCTTCGATAATGGGGGTTCTAAGGGGGTCGCGATACTGAAAGGCAAAACAAGAAAAATATCGGAATCTTAGACTACTTGAATTTAGAGGTACTTAACTGGTTCTTGGTAGCGGCGTTCTCCCGAGCGGCTTGGAGATGAGGCGTAGCGTTCCAGTCGATACCTTTGTTATATATGTTAATTTCACTACTGTTATGCCTGAAGGGTCTTGTAACCTGAAGGGTTTTATGTATCGATATATTGAAAATAAATGAAGTTACGTTACGTTTGTTGTTTCTTTCAAGCAAAATCCTACTATCGATACGGTTTGCGATACTCTTGTTACTCAGAACCTGGGATGTTGGGTAAGTTTTGAAATGAGAAGAATGTTTTAACCAAATGTTTTTTAGGTTTAATTCCAGGACTAGAAAATGGCGATACAGGTAAGTACAAAATGGTTCCAGTTGAGTTACGGTAAGTTCTGCAATCTCGATCCCAGGGATCGAGCGCCTGAGGGGCGTTACGGTGGAATGCGATCAGGTAAGCAAGGTAAGTTTTACTTATAACGACTAGTAGTCTTACGTTACGGTACGATACTCTTAGAGGTAAGTTCAACAAGGTGTGTATTTCTTATTCTTTTAGACTCGTTACAGGTAAGTTCCTCTTAGTTCCTATTTTAGTTATAGTAGAAATATCACTGAGTCACGGTACCTCTACCTTTAATTGGCCAATTATATTAAGGTAGGTAAGAATGTTTGCACTCACGTTCCGGGTTACCGTAGCGAGTCCGGAGGCGATGCAGCGAGGTTGAAGGGGAATAGCCGGGAACGGACTGGTTCTTCGTATCTTCCTCCGATGCGACGATCCGGCAGGTTCCACGAGATCCAGGGGAGGCAGGACAAACAAGATTCACCGGTTACAGTCTTTCCCAACTCGTAAACCGCGTGTCTTGGGGGAGGCAGGAGGATACGGTTCGGCGCGATACGGGTCGACGCGGAACAAAGGGGAGTGCGCTTCAAAGACAAGGGGAGATCACTTCGAGACGAGCTGGCCAGGCTAAACTTCAGGACTGAGGTATTTCCGTTGATACATCATAATATCATTGGGTTTCTGGGCTCAGTGTTGCCCTCTCCATCTTCAGTTGGCACTCCTGCTCTTCCATACTAATTAGTTGATTTGCTTCCTCCATGTTAGTTGTTTGACCTCCTCCATGACAGTTGATTTTTGTTGTATCCTAAGGTGTTGATCGGATACTTTGTTCTGAGGCCACGCCCCTGTGATGTGGCCTGTGATAGGTGGTGGGGGCCTGGTCCCGAAGGGAATCAGGACTTACGGCTGTGAGGTGCCTGTTAGGGGAAACAGTGAGCAACTTGGTTGCTCACATTCCCCGCCCCTTCGGGAGCCAGGGTCATCTACGATGACACTGGGTATTGGTACCGGATCCTCCGGATATGTCCTCCTCAGCTCCTGCTCGTAGCGATAACGTCGGCATCCAGAGCAACGGGTGGGGTCTCGCTCCTCCTGGTGGTTGGATGGGCAGGTGGGCAGTGGCTTCTCCTCGGCGTGAGCTCTCCGCAGCCGTTGCCAGAATGTCTTGCATGCAGTACATCGGAATTTGAGGATGTACTGGCATGGCAGGAGACAGACTGGACACTTCTTCGAACCTTTTCTGGCCGACGACCCGTCAGGTCGGAGATTCGAAGGAGTGGCTGCGGTGGGGGTTCTGCATCTGCTCAGGCGGAGTCGTGGTAGCTGGAGTGGGGTGGATATCCACGCCTCGTGGTCGGTGTCCCGGTCAGGTGTAGGGGACTTCAGGATCGTAGCAGGATCGATCTCCGTCACAATTTGGACCGGTGTGTGAGATGGACCCGGTTGTGGAGATAGGTTCCGCCCAGGTGTTGGGGGCGGGAACTCGATCCTGCGGACGGCGGAACGAGGTGTGTCGGGGTCGGAATCTGCGGCGGATGGCGATGAGGAACTGGGTGGGCGACTGGTTGCTGGTGGCACTGCTCCACTGGTACTCGCCGCGGGTGGCTCCGCGGGAGTCAATGCCGGCGGGACGGTTGGTTGTGGTGCCGCCTTAATCGCTTTCAGCAACGCCGCGTTTTGCCTCTCTAGTTGCTTGTTCCGATGCAGCATCCTCTGTCTTTCTTCCAGCAGCACATCTCGCTCGCTGGCGATCCGCTGGAATGTGGGTAACCATGATCCGACTCGACTTACTGCGACCATGCTCACATCTCCCAAGGCGGCTCTCGCTTCATAGTTGTCAGTGCGGATCATTGCTCTAATGAATGTAGCAAGGGCGCACATCTTCATCGCTGGCTCGCATAAGGGTTCGGGGGTGTTTACGACCGTTTTTGGGAGGGCTTGGAGGTTTCGCGTTTTTTCCTCGATTTCTTCGCGAAGGTGAGTGAGGGCTTCATCTGGTGGTGGAGGGTGTTCCCAGGCTTCCGGCGTTTCGAGGTGACGCTGCGTCATCCTAAAATAGAATTGTACCTTGCTAGTGTGTGTTTTTTGAAAGTGATGTTATATTGTTTTCGGCCCGTAGGATGAAGGTTACAGTGTCTCAGGGACAGGTGAGTGAGAACTAAGTGTTTTTTCAAGGTAAGTGTTAAATTTTAAATTATTTTAAGTTGATATTTGACCTGAAGGGTCTTTTAATTTAGCTTATTTGGTTGTATCTTTTTCAGCGTTCCTGGATTAATGGTAAGTACATGTGGTTTTTTTTTTTTTTTTTTTTTTTTTTTTTTTTTTTTTTTTTAAATAAATTTGTAAACGAACTTTGTGAACTTCTAATTATTTATACATGTTTTTCATAACTGTATTAATTGTACGTATGTGTGGTAGGTCTGTCTGTAGTTGTCATTCCCTAGTAGTAAGTCAGTTAGTTGAGCCTCGTCCTGTGTGAAGGTGTTGGTAATTGACCGGCACTCTCCGACGGAGGATATACCTCGGTGTATCTTCTGTGTGAGATTCGTCGGCAGTGGTCTCCACTTCACTTGCAGGAGCGGCTGTCTGCTGTCTCGGCGTTTCCGGGGGGTCTTCATCTGAAGATGTTCCGGGAGGGCTGGTTGTCTGGTCCCACAGGTTGTTCTCGGTGCGTATGTCTGTTTGTTTTGGCGAGGTAACGGGGCTATCGACGGTTCCTGGAGTTGAGGAACTGGGTTGCTCCCGTTTTCCTTGTTTGTTGGTCGGAGTAACCGGGTACGGCTTGACGGGTTTCTCGTCTGCTGAGGCCCAGTCTTCGGTTAACAACTTCTCTACTAAGGTGGGTTCGGGTGGTGTTACAGGTGTCACCTCTGGAGTTGTTGGTTCCACTCTCTGGTCGGTAAAAGCTTCGTCAGGGATACCATTTTCGAAAGCTGGCTTGAGACGGTTTACATGAACGGTCTGGTGTTTCAGGTTTGCAGGGTCGCGAATCTCATACGTGACTTCTGTGTACTTGGCTGAGATCACCCAAGGTCCTGACCATGGGCTCCACAGCTTTCTGGCGGCTCCCGCCGGTGGCTGTATCTCCCTTAGATACACTCGGTCATCCAATTCGAACGACCTGCTTTTCAGTCGTTTGTTAATGACGTCACTGCGCCTCTTCCAGGCGTCGTGGAGACAATTTATCGCAGCGTTACGGGCGATTCTCAATCGTCGTAGATTCGAGTCTTCCTTATCCGGTTTCAGAGTCTGGAACGTTTCGTTTGGTAATCTAACCTCTCGATCGAAAGTCAAGTAATTCGGTGTGAAACCAGTACTCTTGTGGGGTGTCGCTCTATACGCTGCCAGTGCTACTGGTAGAACGGCTTCCCAAGCTGTAGTCTTTTTGACGATTTTCGCCAGAATGTTCGCCAGTGTCCTGTGAAACCTTTCACAGACACCATTTCCCTCTGGGTGGTACGCTGTAGTGAATACCTGGCGTATTCCCCAGTTCATACAGAGCTCTTTTGTTGACTTCGCGGTGAACGCTGTTCCCCTATCCGAAACCAATCTCTCTGGCACTCCGTGAGTGGGTATGTATTTGGTTGCCAACACACGTGCCACTGTTCCTGCAGTGCAATCGGCTACCACGTACGCTTCGGCATATTTGGTAAAATGATCAATAGCCGTTAATATGTACTTCGGGGTGGATCCAGACGTGACTGGTCCAACAAAATCCACCCCTACGATCTGCCCTGGTCTCTCTGGTAACAGCGGTTTCTGGATTGGATGGCGTAATCCGCTCGGTGTGTTTCGTTTCTGGCAAGCGACGCATTGGCGGACGAAGTTCTTGACATCTTTGGCCAGACCTGGCCAATACCCTAGTCTTCGGACGATCTTCTCCATGGCTTCGGCGCCGGGATGACCCGCCCAAGCGTTCCGATGACAATTCTCCATCAACCATTCCCTTAATGACACGGGCATCAACGGGGTCCATCGCTCTTGTCCATCCAGCTTGATCTTTATCTCGACGACTCCGTTTACTTTGCGCGTTTCACCTCTATTTTTGAAGAGGAATGTCGATTGAACCCACGGGTCGATATTCTGGGCGGCGATGATGAGACTTCGGGGAAACTCGAGGGTCATCGCGCCGATGTCCATCCGGCTCAGCCCATCCGCGTGAGCCATCTGCGATCCGGGTCTATATCGAGGCACGAAACTATACTCGGCGAGGCGAAGGGTCCATCTTCCGATTCTGGAAGTCGGGTCCTTGAGGCGCATGGCTGCCGTGAGGGCCATGTGATCGGTCTGTAACTCAAAGGACCGACCCAGCAAATATTCTTGGAAGTGTCTCACTGCCCACACGACAGCGAGCAGTTCCCTTTCCGTCACAGAATAACGCGTTTCGGCCGGGTTAAGCTTTCGGCTGGCGTATGCAACTGGTCTTTCTTGTCCGTCATACTCCTGAGACAGGACGGCGCCTATCGCGGAATTCGATGCGTCCGTAGCCAGGATAAAGGTTTTGTCTAGATCGGGGTACGCTAGAACAGGTTCTCCTGTTAGCTGTGTCTTCAATTCCTCAAACGCCTTTTGATGGGAGTCGCTCCACTCAAACGGCACTCCTTTCCTGGTTAGGTTGGTCAACGGGGTAACGATTTCTGCAAACTTCGGGATAAAGCGGCGGTAAAATCCCGCTAATCCGAGGAAGGATTGCAACTTCAATACGGAGGTAGGTACAGGGAAGTCCCTAACCGCCCGCGTCTTCTCAGGTTCGGTATGTATCCCCGTTGATGTCACCCTATGTCCAAGGAATCGTACCTCTTGCTTCAAAAATTCACATTTAGCGAGGTTCACCTTCAGTCCGGCATCCCTAAACCGATCGAATACTTGTCGGAGCTTGAGTAGATGTTCCTCTGCTGTTGGCGAGAAGATGATTACATCATCTAGATAGACGAGGCATTGGTCACCCAGGAGTCCATCCAATACGTTGTTCATAACGCGTTGGAACGTCGCTGGCGCATTTTTTAGCCCGAACGGCATTTTATCATACTCAAAATGCCTACCAAGCACGGAAAATGCAGTTTTTTCTTTCGTGTCAGGGTGCACAGGAATTTGGTGATACCCTGAAATCAAATCGATGGTGGTAAAATATTTGCAACCTCCCAACATGGACAGTGTCTCCTGGAGTCGTGGGATGGGGTAGGCGTCCCCTTTTGTAATCTTGTTTAATTGCCTGAAGTCGGTACAAAATCTCCATTTTTGCGTTTCTCCGGGAGGCGTTTTCTTTTTTACCATCAGTACCGGTGCACACCACGGGCTGGTTGAACTACTGATTACTCCGGAAGCCAACATATCTTTTAACTGCTTTTCCACCACCTCGCGGAGAGCGTGGGGGATCGGATATGGTTTTTGGTTGGTCACTTCCGGTTGCGTTGTCGTGATTTCATGGGCTACCTGGAGACTGCATCCCTCTCCCGATGGGGGTTGGAACAAGTCCCAGTAGAACAAAAGTGTGTTCCTAGCCATTATCTGCGGTGCTTCGGTAAGATGGGAGATCTTTTCTTCAATTACTGCCTCCGTATCCGGTTGTGGGTCGTCCCATTGATCGGTGGGTATGAGCTCCCATTCGTCGTCTTCACTGGTACACTCTTCTGTTTCTGATCCAGGCTGTTTCATTTCCAACCTACATGTCTTGGTGATAGGTGGTTTCTGTGTTGACAGTTCGTGGACCCTTTTTAGAGTTCCTCGGGATTCCAGAAAGGCGTCCTCCTCAATTTCCTGTTGACTTGAAGTCTCATTGTCGTCCTCACAGGGGAGCGTTACACCTCTCGATACACCTGATTCCTCATCAGATGTTTGAGTTATCATCATTATCGATACACCCGGCGATACCATGGGCGATACGGTATCCGATACACCCGGCGATACCATGGGCGATACGGTATCCGATACACCCGGCGATACCATGGGCGATACCCCCGGTGTCTCTTGGTACTGCAGGGGCGATACGGCATCCGATACACCCGGCGATACCATGGGCGATACCCCCGGTGTCTCTTGGTACTGCAGGGGCGACACGGCATCCGATACACCCGGCGATACCATGAATGATTGTTCGCTGCCACCGATTTGTAATCCTGAGTTTGGGGCCATTACAGGATCCGATACGTCCGGCGATACAGTGGATGATTGTTTGCTGCCACCAATTTGTAAGCTTCCATTGTGTAAGCTTGGGGGCGTTACGGTACCCGATACACCCGGCGATATCATGGGCGATACCTCCGGTGTCTCCCTATATTGTTGGGATGTTACGGGGTCCGATACCCCTAGCGATACGGTGGTCGATACCGCTGATGTTCCTCCGTGTTGTTGGGTCAATGAGGAGTCCGATACACCCAGCGATACGGTGGGCGATACCTCGGGCAATACCCCTGGTGTTCCTCTGTATTGTTGGGTCGATGAGGGGTCCGATACACCTCGCGATACGGTGGGCGATACCTCGGGCAATACCCCTGGTGTTCCTCTGTATTGTTGGGTCGATGAGGGGTCCGATACACCTCGCGATACGGTGGGCGATACCTCGGGCAATACCCCTGGTGTTCCTCTGTATTGTTGGGTCGATGAGGGGTCCGATACACCTCGCGATACGGTGGGCGATATCGTCAATGTTTCCATGCACGGCTCCCAGTTCTCAAGGTCCACAAGGGCGGCGGTTACCGATCGAGAGGTGCTGGGGAGGGCCGTATCCGTACCGTCTGTATAGCTCAGGTACTGCAATCCGGGGTTCTCCCTCCTCCCGTCCGATATTACCACTCCTATGTTCCCGAGACTCCGATATTCCTCATCACGTTCCTCTTCAATTTTTCCGGTATCGGTCCTCATCTCCATGTTCGGTCCCAGTGTCAAGGTCAGTGGAATCTGTCTCAATACGTCGAGACCCAGTAGGTTCAGGTCGGCACGCTTCCGCGCGAACACCGGAAAAGTGTGGAGAAATCTGTACTGGCCGATGCGGGTGTCAACGACCTGTTCCCCGGCAAAGGGTAGCAAGGTTCCATCGGCTCCCCAGGCCACCATTTTGGTCGGACGTAACGGTATTCCGACTATCGGGCTCGCCAACACGGACAGCGCGGCGCCGGTGTCTATCAACATACTGCGCGTCTCCGGTCCCAGACCCACTTCCACTCGAAGGGTTCGGGCCATTGGATGTTCCACCGCGGTTACACGGGGTTTATCTTCCTCTATTCCCCTGTAGAGGGTCACTTCCTTCACATGATTCGGTTCAGCGGGCGGCTGAGATACGGGCAGTAGCTTTTTCTTCTGCGGGCAATCCGGTTCCAGGTGTTCCCGACATCCACAGAAATTACAAAATATAGTCTTCTGGGGACTTCTGGGACAATCCACTGGAAAGTGTTCCTTCGATGCACAAAAGAGACACGGATATCTGGGCATGGGTTTTTCATCGTTCCGTTGGTTACGATGGTCGTTGTTCCACTGATCTCTACGGTCTCCGTTCCACTGGTTCCGCTGGTCACCGTTCCATCGGTTCCGCTGGTCACCGTTCCACGTGTTTTGCGGGTTCTCGTTCCACTGGTTACGGCGTTCTTCACCGTATCTTTGTTCCCGTCTCGGTATGGGTTGGTCTCGACGCGGACATCGGGCGGCAAAGTGGTTCGTTCCACCACAATTGTAGCATCTCTGTTCCGCCGATACCGCTGCGAGTTCCCAATGTTCCTCGGTATCTTCCGTTTCTGCGAAGGTCTCTTCAAGTTCCTCTGCCTTCTGTAGGGCGATGCGTATCGTAGCGGGTCGATCCATGACGAGGAAGGCACTCAATTTCTTTCCGACACCTCTAATAAATGCGCTGAGGGTCTTCCGTTCCACCCAGTCACTTCGGTCATGCCGATCCAGATGGGTTCCCTCCTCTACTACTGCGCATTGTGCCAACCCACGTATGCGATCCGCAAATTGACGTAGGGTTTCTGAGGCGTTCCGCTTTACCGTCCAAAGTGACGCGGCGGCATGTTGCGGGTTCTGTCTTCTGAACCATGACAGCATCTCGTCTCTGATCATGTTATAGGCATTATTACAATCAAGGGTATCGTTCCTATCAATGAGGAATTGTTTCGCGATCCCTCTTGCCTTGATCCTGAGGAGTTTCAGCTTCTGTTCCTGTGTTAGTCCCTCGGTTACTGCGTCGAAGTTTGTAAAGAACGAGCCAACACTCAGCGATCCGGTTGCGTCGGGGTCCCATGGTTCCACTTCTAGGAGCAAGGAACGTGGAATACCGTTCCCGCCCTCGTCACGGCTCGACTCGTTGTACTTCGACAATAAAGTATTCATTTGCTTCATTGTTTCAGTAAGCAAGTCTACCGGACCCTTTTCTTGGAACGGATCGGGATCCACAAAGTCTTCTGGATCTCCCAACGACATTGTCACTGTTAATTAAGCAATACCGGAACACAATCACAATCACAGTCACAGGGTCGGCTCGGAACGGTTCTGTCAAGTTTCGGTCTGTATTGGGTTGTTCTGTGTGACGACACAGGTGTTTGTTTGTGTAATACAGTTGTGAAATACGGTGTAATAGTTCACTTAATATATACAATTTCTTAGTACTATACACAATACACCAACACACCCTGGTTCTGGTTTTATTCGATTCCGATATGACTCTACTGAAGGAACTGCTACTGAACACCTAGCTACAAAATGGAACTGGGTTCGTGCGGGGCGCACCACACGCAAGTCCGGGCGATATACCGACCCGACACACAAGTTATCGAGTGCGATACGGCGCTTCGGAGTTACGATTCGCAATATCCCACCGCTGCCACCAATTTGTAAGCTTTCTGGGCAGTGTTTCAGTTAACAGGTTCCTTCGATAATGGGGGTTCTAAGGGGGTCGCGATACTGAAAGGCAAAACAAGAAAAATATCGGAATCTTAGACTACTTGAATTTAGAGGTACTTAACTGGTTCTTGGTAGCGGCGTTCTCCCGAGCGGCTTGGAGATGAGGCGTAGCGTTCCAGTCGATACCTTTGTTATATATGTTAATTTCACTACTGTTATGCCTGAAGGGTCTTGTAACCTGAAGGGTTTTATGTATCGATATATTGAAAATAAATGAAGTTACGTTACGTTTGTTGTTTCTTTCAAGCAAAATCCTACTATCGATACGGTTTGCGATACTCTTGTTACTCAGAACCTGGGATGTTGGGTAAGTTTTGAAATGAGAAGAATGTTTTAACCAAATGTTTTTTAGGTTTAATTCCAGGACTAGAAAATGGCGATACAGGTAAGTACAAAATGGTTCCAGTTGAGTTACGGTAAGTTCTGCAATCTCGATCCCAGGGATCGAGCGCCTGAGGGGCGTTACGGTGGAATGCGATCAGGTAAGCAAGGTAAGTTTTACTTATAACGACTAGTAGTCTTACGTTACGGTACGATACTCTTAGAGGTAAGTTCAACAAGGTGTGTATTTCTTATTCTTTTAGACTCGTTACAGGTAAGTTCCTCTTAGTTCCTATTTTAGTTATAGTAGAAATATCACTGAGTCACGGTACCTCTACCTTTAATTGGCCAATTATATTAAGGTAGGTAAGAATGTTTGCACTCACGTTCCGGGTTACCGTAGCGAGTCCGGAGGCGATGCAGCGAGGTTGAAGGGGAATAGCCGGGAACGGACTGGTTCTTCGTATCTTCCTCCGATGCGACGATCCGGCAGGTTCCACGAGATCCAGGGGAGGCAGGACAAACAAGATTCACCGGTTACAGTCTTTCCCAACTCGTAAACCGCGTGTCTTGGGGGAGGCAGGAGGATACGGTTCGGCGCGATACGGGTCGACGCGGAACAAAGGGGAGTGCGCTTCAAAGACAAGGGGAGATCACTTCGAGATGAGCTGGCCAGGCTAAACTTCAGGACTGAGGTATTTCCGTTGATACATCATAATATCATTGGGTTTCTGGGCTCAGTGTTGCCCTCTCCATCTTCAGTTGGCACTCCTGCTCTTCCATACTAATTAGTTGATTTGCTTCCTCCATGTTAGTTGTTTGACCTCCTCCATGACAGTTGATTTTTGTTGTATCCTAAGGTGTTGATCGGATACTTTGTTCTGAGGCCACGCCCCTGTGATGTGGCCTGTGATAGGTGGTGGGGGCCTGGTCCCGAAGGGAATCAGGACTTACGGCTGTGAGGTGCCTGTTAGGGGAAACAGTGAGCAACTTGGTTGCTCACAGTACTTTAGGCAAGAAATACTGACCCTCGAATCTGCAGAGCATTTTCAAATCCATGATCTACGACACCCAACATGCGAATTCGAGTTCACCCCCCCCCCCCACCACCACCAATGGTGCCAGTCTGGCACCAAAGCGGAAATACGTCGTAACATTGAACTTTCATCTGTTAGTTTTGGTAGGCAGTCCGTCGAAGTTCACATCCGTATTCAAGGTGAAACACAAAAAAAAACCACGGTATAAGCGGTTTATGGCATCATGGCACCATGTCCTGGCACCATGGTGGCACCACTATTAGTTCCATGGTGGTACAGAGAATAATTCATGAAAATTCGGAGGTATAATGAGAATTTTTCCTCAATTTCAAAGCTTGGGTACAATTAGTAAGCAGTAAAGGAACCGAAATATTGAAAAATCGGATATTTTGTGAATATTATCCCCCCACTCACCCCCTCCCCTTGCGAATTTTGCCACTCTGGTAAAATCATGTACAACTCGGAAGTTATTTGAGTCAAACAAAAAAAGAAACACGCAAATCGGTTGGAAATTGAGGCCTGGGCAGAGTTTACAAGATTATGCACGCAAACGCACGTTTTTTAAGCATTAACCCCCCCTTTCCCCCTCTTAAAAAGCAAAATCCAAAATTCCGGCGCCGTAGTGCACAACTAGATAGTATTACGCGTCAAACGAAAAAAGAACCACGAAAATCGTTTGAGAACTAAGGCCTGGGCAGAGTACACAAGATTATGCCCAAAAACGCACGTTTTTCGAGCATTAACCCCCCCTTTCCCCCCGTTAAAAGGCAAAATTCGAAATTCCGGCGACGTAGTGCACAACTAGATAGTTTTCCGCGACGAACAAAAAAAGGAACCAGGAAAATCGGTTGAGAACTAAGGCCTGTGCAGAGTACACAAGATTTTGTTACACACACACATACACACATACATACACACACACACACACACAGACATACATCTATGGTTTTTTTTCGCGGATTTGGATTCAGAATGGTCTAAAACGGATTACTGTGTGGTTATTTTTTTTTTCTGTTGAGTGTTGTCCTCCTCCACCCCGGATCGATCGCATAAGGACGCCCAAGTCTTACTGTGGGACGTCCTAAAAATACGCAGATCAAGTTTTCTGGTCATATGTTGGCTACACAGATGAACATAAACAAACAACACAAAAGTGCGGCGTTTCTATGGATCTGATGATCTTCATGGATGACCTTCTAACATCCTTGAATCGACTGAATCATGGATGAAGGTGGTGAAGCAAAATACCTAGTTCAATATTCTGGTACCAGATCACATAAAAACGTCACCAGGTAGCGCTGCAATCGCTAAAAGCGTTGCTGCCTCCAAAGTATCCATATCACCCCGGCTGATTCATATCACCCTGGTTGACGGTACCAAAACGATTGATGGCGTTTGCAGTTGATTATGTATGTTCACAGCCAAATCATTACCTACGATAGGCAGAATGAGTACCTACTCGAGGCTACATTACGGCAAGCATTTTACACCTCCACTGTGTTATAAATGAAAACCAAGTCTAACAGCTGGGAAGGAAGGAAGAAAAAGAGAAGAAGAAAAACGGATTGTTCAGATTTGAGTTTTTGGAGAAGTGAAAGTTGGAAGTGTAGAAAGAAGAAAAGTCAAAGAAGGAGAAAAGATATTATCATCGCATCAGCTGAAGAAAGACTTTTTTTTAAATCTCCCCTCAAAGACTCTCTGACGGAGGGGGCACGCCATAAAACAAAATAAATAAAAAAATCAAATATGATGGGGAGGACGCCCAGGACTCATCCGACGCCGGCCCTAGGGATGAGGGAAGATGAGGAAGGTGGGGGTGGGAGAGAGGGATGAAGGGAAGTGCCTCTATAAAATGATCATCAGTTTAAATATGAGCCGAGCAGTACGCGTCTGGTGACACCACGGAGCACACCTACCGAGATGCCCAAGTCGCGCAACTCCGTGGCACTTTTCCCGCACCACACCCCACGCCATGACAAGGTTGCAGCCATCACCCTGATGTTGTTGGGTTCCACTCCTTTTAGCTCTGACACTGCTTGCCGTAAATCATCTCTATCATACTTCCTTATCTTAGCCCGCCAGGTCTGCTCCATATCCAAGCTGCCATTAACAACCTGGACATCCAGGATAGTGCAAGAACTGTCGGGCTTGACGGCAACAATGTCGGGCTTCTTGCCCTGGTCACTTGGCATGTGGTATAATCTCTCCCTTTCAACATCCCAGCTGCTGGCAAGGCACCAGCTATCTGCTTGGCGACCGCATCATGACGTAGAATGCGGCCCCCATGAGTTCGTGACACTGCTGCACTGATACAGGTGTTCATTTCCACTCTGACAGGCACGGCAAAGGGTATCTGTCGTCCCACGACTACCCCTTGAACACCGTACCGCTGTTGGCAGTGTTGCCACGCGGACGGCGTGGAAGTACCGACCAACCTACTGCCAGCGGAGTTACTAGGTTTGTTCCAGCGCCTCTCAGTTCATGAACTTTCTTACACCGAACCTGCGCACAACCCGCGCGCATGTTGAGTTCATGAACTGATGCGTTCCGGTGGCGCCGAGTTCGAGAACTCGCAAACATAAACCGCGTTCCAGCGCTTCCAGTTCATGAACTTTTTGCACCTTAGTTCATGAACTTTCTGCACTCATCGAAGGCAGGGTTGTGAACTCGAACTGAAGGGTAACCTGTGCCGTTCACGTGAAACCTACTAAATTTTTCATTTGTTGACCAGTTTTCACGCTAATCACTTGGATCCATTCTCAAACTTTCTTTTCGTTGTGCTGAGCCCCTCTTTCTCGAAGAGCGAGTCATCTCAAGGAATGAAGTGTTTTTCGAATGAAGTGTAAATTTTTGATAATTACTTGTGTTCTAACAGATGCCGTTTTCGATCTTTCTCTTTGTTTTTTTTTTTTCACAAATACACGATTATTCCATTATCACTACAGTGAGCTTTGTCTATTTATTCGGAGAGTGTGTCAAGGAAGTTCACATCATCCCTCTCTTCTGCAAACTATTTACCGTAAGATGGGGTGATTGATTACTAATGTGACATGGGCAAAAGTTGATTTGTTGACTACAATAATGGGTTGCTGCGTTTGAACTGAAAGCTTTTTCGAGAAAACTGAAGCTTTTCACAAGAAAATAGAATGTTTTACGCAGAGTCCAGTCACCCGTCGATCTCAAGATGACTTCACGATTTTGGTATCATTTCTTCAGTAATTTTTCACGCAGAATTCAATGGCGATACTAGTCACTGATAGAAAGTGGGTTTTTGAAGAAATAGTGGAAGCTGATCAATGAAATGAACCTCCGAACTCCAGGTATGAAATTTGCAATGTTTTTTCTACTGAAACAATGTTGTTTGAGTCCCATAAGATTGAACTTTAACGTAACACAAATAAGATGATGTTGTTATTTAGTAGAAAGGTGTTACTTTATGCTCAGTACCTTATCTACTAATACTGCGTATTTTTGGAACGAAAATTGAAGGATTTCATCGAAATAACCACTATTTTGCTGTCAAGAAGTATCACCATTGGATTCAGCATGAAGTTACATGTAATTCCTATGCATAGGAAATTAATGATACCAAAAACTTGTCAATTCATCTTGAGATCGAGGGTGACCATGATAAACCACGTATAACACTCGATTTTTTAATAAAACACACGTTTTTTTTTGGCACTAAAACTTGATTTAGGTACCTACTCTTCCAATATGAGTTTTAAAAAGAAAAATTGATAGACCATTGGAAAACTGACGATTTGAGCATGTTTTTTCGAAGAGCGCCCATCGAAATAGGCAGGGATTCAGAGTAAAAACTTTGAAGTTGGCTTTTTGACTTGATTTTTTTAAACATGTTTTATTGCTAAAATATTTTGGTTTCGCACTTGTTAGCTTGGAAATGTAACGCTCTTTTTAACAATATCCTCAAATTTGAGTTTACTTGGTAAATATCTGGAGTTACAACAATTTTAATGAAGTAAGTCAGTAAACACGAAAAAAATCTTTAAATTGAGAAAACTTGAAAAAACAAGGGGTTGAAACAAAATAGCTAGGAGACATTGTTTGTTTAAAATTGCGAAGAATCGTTCAATCTTAAACTTTAAAAATCCCGCTAAAGATTGAGATGAGAGGAGGTTATTCAAGGTTTGTTGAAAGCCGACTTCCGCGCTCCCTGCCGAATTTCATGTTAACTACTAAAATCGTTCCAGCGCACAGGTTCATGAACCTAAAAAGTTCATGAACTCTTCAACTTTTTTGGGTTCTCACACCCAGCGGGTTAATGAACTAGAGTTCATGAACTTTTTGCGCTGGAACAAACCTACTACCTACTGCCAAATCACCGCAGAAGTTGAGTAACCATTAACGATAAAAAAACTTATAAGAAGAACTTTAATAAAGTGGTTTCATATATGAATTACGTTGTACCTGATCCGTAGGTAAATCTATTAGGATTTGAGCATACAGATCATTAAGCAATAACAATATTGGAAAACTTAAATAAAATACTCCTCTAGCTTGGAATAATAAAATTCAACGATCAAATCTGACCCCTGACACACCTGTAACTACAACGCCAATTCGGAAAATCTTTATAAAACATACATGATCGTACTTACCTAGTTGATGACAGAAAATGATACCTATTTCTTTGAAAAAAAATCAAGTTGGATACCAGATTCCCATACCTAGGTACCTGTCACCTTGCACTATCACACCTGTCAGATCATCACAGAGACCTAAGTACTTCATACTTATATTTTAATTTTACCTAGTAGTTAGGTATTTACAAGATACGAATTATTCGCATGCATTTATCCAATTATTTTTAAACGGAAACCAACCTACCTACTCGGTACTTACGGGCTCGTTTGTTCGTCTTGGCTGATTATGACTTCACTTTTTTGTCCCAATATGGGCGAAGCTTCATTGTTTTGCGACACTTCACTTATTTGAAGAAACAACTTATCTAACCATCGTAATACTGAACAGTGAACTCACAAATTGGTCAACTAATTTATAATAAAAGTAATAAAACCACTTTGTTATTACGGAAACAACAGTGTGTGTGAGTGATTCTCCAATTTTACTGCCATGGAAGTCCGTACGGAAACAACAGTTGTTACGGGTGTGCGTCGATGTACCCCGCGCCGATGTACCCCCCGGGCATAGTGCCCGGAAATAGTACGGAAGTTCCGTAACGGAACAGCCCGGGCATAGTACGGAACAGGAATCCGTTGTTGGATTCTTCTTCTTCTAGTTTTTCTTTTGATCGGTAATTGCCTGCGTGCCCACTGATTGTTTGTCGGTCTGCTTCCTACTTGTTAGTTTCCATCTATCTTTATCTGGTCTTTATTATTCTTGTCTCACATCTCTCCCACCTTTCATGAAAAGAATGCATTTTTTCTCGGATGATTTGATGCCGAATTTCTCATTTTACCGCCATAGGTTGGCTCTGCGAATCTTACCCCCTACATGTAGATTGAGAGCTGGGAAGGTACAGAATCTCACAAAAATGATTTACCAAAATAACTATATTAGGTAGCAAAAGTACCTAAGTGGGTACCTAACAAAAACCTACGTTTTTGACTTTAAAAGGCTCATTTATTTTCGAAAGTCACAACTTAGGAAAATCAAAGTGCATCGGACTATCACTGAATTACAAATTAAGGTAGGGAAACCTTCAAATTATTCTACACTCATGCCGACTTTTTCGGACGTCCCACTTAAGACTTGGGAGTCCTTTTGCGATTGATCTGAGGTAAAATTCTACAACACTCAACAGAAAAAATGTCTACCAAGTGAGTGTGGCACATAGCTTCCTCGTATCCATAGCCCGATTGTATAGATGATCCGATGCGTAGTTGTTAATCTCAAAACATCTATCTCTGAGTGCGTTCCACTACCCTCATAGGGGACTATCTACACGCTAATCTGAACAATCCTGAGACATTTCATCGAAATCGGATGAAAAATGTGGAAGTTACAGCTGTTACAAGGAATTCACGTTTGCGCATGCGCAGTGGCTACTATCAGTCCGGGGGTAATGATTTTCATAGGGGACCATCTACACGCCAACCCGCACAATCCTTGAAAATTTCATAGAAATCGGACGGTAACTTCGTATAGTTATGCCGGTCACAAGGATTTCATGACAGACAGACACGGAACCAAAATTAATCAGAAAGGTCTAAAACGCAAAACACGAGTGGAAATTTCGATTTTGGAGAACTTTTTTACCTTGAAAGCGAAAACAAAGCTTCCGCTACCTTGGTAGACTCGGAAGCAATAATCACATACTAATCGGTTTTAGACCATTCTGAATCGAAATCCGCAAAAACCCATAGGTGTATGTCCGTATGTGTGTGACAAAATCTTGTAAACTCTGCCCAGGCCTCTACTTACAACCGATTTGCGTGTTTCTTTTTGATTCGATTCAGAAACCTTCCAAATTTCACTCTATTTCACCAGAGAATCAAAATTAGGATGTGGAGGGGGGGATAATATGCACAAAATATCCGATCTTCAATATTTCGGTTCCTTTATTGCTTACTAATTGTAAAAAAAGTGTTTTACATGAAAATCCAGTGTTTTTTCCAGTGTAGCGGTTTATGGTCTCCCTCGATCTCCGAATTTCTAGCTGATTGAAGTTTTTGTTGAGTAGAAAGGTGTTACTTTATACTCACTACCATATCTACGAATAATGCGTATTTTATGTACGAAAAACGAAGGTTTTCTTCTAAAAATCCACTTTTTAGCAGTCGGAAGTATCACTATTTGATTCAGCGTAAAAAATTACATAGAAAATGATACCAAACTCGCCAAGCCGTCTTGAGATCGAGGGAGACCATGAACCGCTTTAAACACTGGATTTTCATGTAAAACACACGTTTTTTGACATTCAAACTTTGAATTACTCTTCCAATTTGAATGTTAAAAAGAAAAATTGACAGACCGTTGAAAAGCTGACAATTTGAGCATGTTTTCTCCGAAGAGCGCCCATCGAAATGGGGAAAGATTCACTGTGAAAACTTTGGTCGAAGAAAGTCGTTTCAAAAAAATTTTAAAGTTTGCTTTTTGACTTGATTTTTTGAAACTATTTCATCGCTGAAAGATTTTGATTTTGCACTAGGTAGCTTGGGAATTTAACGCTCTTTCTAACGGTGTAGTCACATTTGAAGTTTTAGGAGAAATAAGGAAGTTATGACCAAATCAGGTCGAAAACGCGAAAAAAATGTAAGTGAAAAAAAAAGGAATTTTGAGTGGGTTAAAAGAAAATTGCTACGAGATATTTTTTGTTGGAAATACATTGTAGAATCGAACCTTGAAGTTATGCCCATCTTAACCCTTTCCCCCCGACGGGCGGCCTCCTGCCGCAAGGTCACCTTTCTGGCGCTTGAGCCAACTGCCTGTCAACCCCGTACCGAAGGAATTTTCCAGGCCGCCCCCGCTGACTCCCGTTGTCTTCCTCTTTTATTTTCGCCCACTTTCACTCAACATTATTTCTCAACTGAATGATTTTTGTGTTTGATACATGTTTACCTATTGTTCATGTATTATTATAAAGATTTTTTCATGACTGAGTAAGATTTATATACTTTATTATATAGAAATATATTGCATTCCACTATACCAGAATAATTTTGATACCAGATTTTTGTAATAAATAGGCTGTAATCCCTAAAGATAAAAATGATCATAAAACTCCAACTGGACCGAACACATTCCAGAAATGTGTACCTACGTGATAAAAATAAATCCTCCTTGAATGGTTAGTAAAAGGCTCTTACCGAGAGGTCAACTTTGTCTCACTTTCTCTCGCCCAACACAATATCGCTACTGCCCTGAAATCTGTTGAGGACGGTGAAAATGAAAGGTACAATGTTACCATAATGGAATGGAAGTGATTAGTTCAGAAATATGTCCACAGATCGCATCAGAAGCACGAAAAAGTACGAAACGGCGAAAGGCATCCGTAGGGACGGGGGAAACATTGGGAGGCAGACGCCAAAAGCCGTCCATAAGGACCTCAAAACGTTTCTCCCTAGACGCCTTTAGGCGTCCATCGGGGGGAAAGGGTTAAGTGTAGACACCCTGTATGGCGCCAAATTGAGGAAGCTGAACAGAACCAACCAGGAGTTCTCTATTCTCCGTCCCTGGAGAAGGTGGAATAATAAGGCAACAATGAACATTGATTTTGTAATAATCTATTTTTTACTCTCTGAATTTCACAATAACAGATGAATCAAAAACCTGTACAAATTGTATTTACATGATCTATCCAATATAATATTCTCTTTGACAATGTTTACACCACGTTACAAGAGCAACTTCCTTACATGGGAGAACCCCGCTAATAAATAATAGAGCTATTTACACAAGTTAACTCGTACACTACGATGAATAATTTGAGATACCTTCTATTCATACTTTACATTATTTGAAATTTTATACGGTATAATTTAAATTTTTCTTTTGTACTGAATCAAAATTATTACTGAACTCACATATCGAAGTGGTATAGGCACTTGCAAGTGTTTTGAAGTAAAGCGACTCCTACAGTGAACAATACGATGAATCCGGGAGGACCTCGTGAGATACTCATATTATGTACATTCAAACTTCCACACTCGGAGAATCCACCACGGAATAATAAAATTACAGCGTTCTACCTCCTAGGAACCACCTTAGACATGAAGGAGAGCGTGAAGCTACCCCTGGTGAAGACCTTGGTGTCAATAGGTAGCTTTCAAGCCTTGAAGAGTTCAATTTTTCTCTATGACACCCTTTCGTTAATGTGCTGAATTAAAACGACGCGAATTATTACACAACTATAAACGGTTTAACTGATATTTATAACCACTCTGCATTGAAGACTGTTCCTGAGTACCGAGCAAGTTAGAATCGTGCCTGAGCTGCCTAACTGAGCTGCTCAGCTGCCAAATGGGAAATGTCCACGCGTTACTACAAATACACCTTCGGTATGAGTGGCTTCAGAGGAGCATTATAACAGTTGAGAGGTATCACTCGACCACATCCAGTTCCCAAACTGGCCACCCTGAGCGCTGAACTATTCCTCATCAAACTTGAGATCAAAAAATTTCGACCTATGTAGCTTTGTCACTCTTTACCATCACAGAGTCTCATTTTATGTTACAGTTCCTTCTAAACGAGGCATGTTCAGAAAATAAGTGTACTCAGGCTCCCATAGAGAATTTTTTTGCTATGTTGGCCACACTGTTGTGTAGCTTGACTCCTCCCCTCCAAAACAAGACCAGAACGAGCTTAGTACTTTGTGAACTGTGGCCTTAGCAATTTGTTACACTGAAGTTGATCGAGTTAGAGGAGAAAACTCCGTTTGAGATGTGGTGAAAACTACATGAATCGCACGAGTGTGTACAAGTGGATCTAGAGAGTTCAAAAACAGCCGTGCGAATGTGCTTGACAGTTATTGAGTGGGAGACCTTCAATTTCACTGACAAGTTGAGGACAAAATTGAGAATGCAGTCCGTGATGATCACAGATTTTTCAGACGAAATTTCCATGACTCCACAGGCCTGTTGCACAAAAAATCACAAAACCCCCAGGTTTCATAAACTATGAGCAAGATGGGTCCCCAAACAGCTGACGCAACAACACAAGTTGGATCGAGTGCAGGCCTCTGAAGAGCTTTTAGAATGCTATGAACTAGAGGGTGATGATTTTCTCAAGTTTTTTGTTACTGAAGATGAGACTTGGGTGGCTCACAATACGCCTGAAACTAAGACAGTAGCATCTCACCAATTCACCCTCAGCAAAAAAAGTTGGAAACAAAAAATCATGGAATCAGTGTTTTGGAGCCACGAAGGAATCATATAGAAGGAATTTTTGTTTCAGGGGGAGACCATCATTGCAGCGAGGTATTGTGAGATCCTAAAAATATTGAAAAGAGGTATTCTGAGGGGTCTACTAACAAAGGAATCTCCAGCACAACAATGTCTGACCCCACATGGCCAACCATGCAACTTTTGGACTCCTTTGGGTGGGATGTTTTGAACCACCCATCGTATTCCTCCACCTGGCACCTTCAGATTACCACCAACTCACTGCTACAAAATATTAATGTCACCAAGTTATATAAAAATTGAGTACACTTACTATCTGGACATGCCTTGCATTTTCCGTAAAACTGTAAGAGTATCCACAATATAAGTTCTTTTTTAATCCAAATTTTATTCAAAATGATGAAATTGACAGAATGTTTCTGCAAAATGTCTATTATTTTTCTATAAAATCGTCGGACAGCTTGTTTCTGTGAATGGACTGTGCATATTGAGCGAGTCAATGGTGAGATGGGTTCGTGAATTTAAGGCGGGAAGGTATTAATTTCTTGAAGACAAAGAAGGGAAAGGAAGACCTGGAAAACTCGACAACGCAGTTCGTGAAGATCGTCGTTCAAAGCAAGATGAGCTCAATACGATGTCCCCTGAGATGTCCTCAGTTTCGGAATTGTTTCAGAAAAACTGAATTTTCGAAAAGATAGCGCCCGATGGGTTCCAAGGGAGTCAACACCCGAGCACAAAGTGCAACGAATTTGTGATTTTGATGAAGGCGACTGTCATAGTCGACGAGACTTGGGTGGTCCACATCAGAAAACAAAAGGCAATCAATGCAAAGTAAACATCCCTCTCCAACTGCGGAATAATTAAAAGCTTTGAAGTGAACAAGCAAAATCATGGCCAGTGTATTCTGGGACCGGCAAGAGATTGTGTTGATTCATTATCTACCTGAAGGGGAGACGCTTAACCCTTTCCCCCCGACGGGCGGCCTCCTGCCGCAAGGTCACCTTTCTGGCGCTTGAGCCAACTGCCTGTCAACCCCGTACCGAAGGAATTTTCCAGGCCACCCCCGCTGACTCCCGTTGTCTTCCTCTTTTATTTTCGCCCACTTTCACTCAACATTATTTCTCAACTGAATGATTTTTGTGTTTGATACATGTTTACCTATTGTTCATGTATTATTATGAAGATTTTTTCATGACTGAGTAAGATTTATATACTTTATTATATAGAAATATATTGCATTCCACTATACCAGAATAATTTTGATACCAGATTTTTGTAATAAATAGGCTGTAATCCCTAAAGATAAAAATGATCATAAAACTCCAACTGGACCGAACACATTCCAGAAATGTGTACCTACGTGATAAAAATAAATCCTCCTTGAATGGTTAGTAAAAGGCTCTTACCGAGAGGTCAACCTTGTCTCACTTTCTCTCGCCCAACACAATATCGCTACTGCCCTGAAATCTGTTGAGGACGGTGAAAATGAAAGGTACAATGTTACCATAATGGAATGGGAGTGATTAGTTCAGAAATATGCCCACAGATCGCATCAGAAGCACGAAAAAGTACGAAACGGCAAAAGGCGTCCGTAGGGACGGGGGAAAACATTGGGAGGCAGACGCCAAAAGCCATCCATAGGGACCTCAAAACGTTTCTCCCCAGACGCCTTTAGGCGTCCGTCGGGGGGAAAGGGTTACGAAGCCAGACATTGCGAAAAATTGTAAAAGCTGATAAAAGCTCACAATAGTGCCCCTCAACTGTTGAGTCATCAAAAATTAACTTCCCTCGACCGGGGATCGATCTCCTATCGTTCCGACTAAACTATATTTACACTTCTGAGTCGGAGGTCGCGCTACCATTGAGTTAAGGACGCCATTGACAGAAATGCGAAGAGGTAGGTGACCACATCACAACGGCACTGCTACCCGGTTTGGTTGAGATCTTTCGAGTCAATTGACAAAAGAGGTGGCAGACTTCTGGAGCATATTTTGGATGCCATCGTGGAAAGTATTCTGACTTAGGGAGGAGAGGGATGGTCCCTCATCCAGAGGAATTGTCAATGCTTGGCTGCTGTGGAGATGGATGAGTTGCGACGGAGCTGCCAGGTATCCCAATTAGAGAGAGTCTGTAAAGAAACCATTAGGGAAACGATCGATCAGCTATAATCAATGGTTGCTCACGGGGACCCCGTGTGACTGTGGGCGCTGGGGCACGCGTTCTTTGGTGGTGGGGTTTGGGCCGACTTCTGTGGGGGTCGTGGGTTCGAATCTCGCCGTCGGTGCTCGAGTGTTCAGGGCTCATCGCCCCCCTCATCCCAACTCCAGGCAGTGAGGCAATGGGAAGCTATGAGCGAAATCAACAGAACAAATCCTTATCTTCCCTTTGGAAGACAGCTGATGACGTTTGCAATGCCAGGAATGGCAGTTGGACGAAAATCCACGGTTGCTCGTCTTGAAAGAAAAACACTGGATTGGTCGGGCACCCCAGCGCATGCCTGAATCAAGATGGTCGAAGAAGATGTCGCTGAGGGGGAGTTGAAAGAAAAACCGCCCTAGAGTTGCATGGAGAGGAGTTTTTAGCTCTATGCGAAGGCTATGTTAGGACGACGACCAGTGGCAAGGCAGAAGATCTATAAGAGAAAGGCCTTCAAAAGTAAAGTTGCAAGGTATTCAAAGAGCATTGAGGTATCCCGAGATTTTATAGAAAAATAATGGACATTCTGCAGATCATGTCAATTTCACAATGGTTGAATAAAAACGCGTTTAAAAAAAAGGAACTTATATAGCGGACACTCCTTATACGTACCAATTGGGTACGAATTTGAGGTTCATCACCTTTAAGAAACAATTTGTTACCTCTAGCTAGTTACTAAGAATCTTAAGGCACGGGCAATCCTTGCAGTGATCCATTTTAACTATTAACGACATTTTAAATTTAATACATGTTACGATTTCACATGTATTAACAAATTACATCAGCGTTTTTTGATTGTTTTTGTACTTGAAGGTGTACTGAGCGCAATCATCGTATTTACAAATCTAAAGAGCTTTAATTTTTAAAACTGCTTTCTTTCGATTTCAGTTGGGAGTAATCGAGATTCAAATGTTGCTGTGTTGTCAAAAACCCACTTTGAAGCCGACAATTCGAGGGGTACCGTGGAAAACATTGGTGAAAAAAATCGTGCGCCGTGCGGAGGTGCTGGCTAAAAATTGTCCAATAACGGTCACATCTGTTTTCAAGAACGACTTTTTTTCATTCATCGGTCATATAACGGTCGATATTGGGGGAAAACGGTTAACGTGACCATTTATGGCGATGGCTTAGTCAGATAAGGCGGATCGAAGAGCCTTGAAACCCATTTATGCGACAAATTAATGGAATTTCGAGCAGGCCGTTCACGAAGCCAACGAATTTTCCACTCTTCCAGTCAACGTATTGCAGACCATAGGAAGAAATCATCTTGGACAACAGGAGGACAATCACTAGAAACAGGAGTGATGCCTCCAAACCACAAGATAGGCGTCCCAGAGGCGAGACTCTCCACCGATGAAATCTTCCCTCAGATCAATCCAGGGCGTATTCCGTGAATGCAGCCTTGGGGATTCCATCGATGCCGGCCGTGGCCTAGAAATGCAGCGGCACGTGTTCTTGAAGCGCCTCTTTCTCGTGGAACAGAAGACCGCAGACGTCGCAGCTGTAGGCTCCGTCGACTATGGGGAAATCTTCAGTGACGATCGTCTGCTCGATGATCTCCTCGACGGCGGGGTCATCCTGGGTGTAGACCTCCTCCGAGTAGCCTTCCTCCACGAACGAGGTCGTCTCGGCATCTCCCATCTCCTCAAAGGTAACTTCCGTCGTGTAAACTTCTTCCGTGACGATTTCCTCTTCTTCCACGATCTCTTCTTTGATATTTTGCGTTGTGATGATCTCGATTTGCGTTTCCGTTTCTTTTTCAACTTCCGCGTCGACCATCTGAAAAAGAGAAAAAGTCAGTATGGATCACAAGAGGGGTTTCGGGAGTAGTTTGCTGAGCAATCGGCTCTGAAATTGAACTTGGGAATTCGCACTTCTACATGTTAAGGGACCACCATTCAACGTTGGATCTTCCTAAACTCCCCTACAGAAGTCATTTGTCGACTGTGAACTTCTCTGGGGTCTTGTGGGTCGGGTAAAAGCTACCAACAAACAATGTCAGACTCACAAAGTAATACCAAGAAATAACAAGGTCATGCTGAAGTCATCCCATCCCTCTAGAGCCCCTGAAGTAAATTCCCTCCTACGAACACAAAGAGCAGTGACAGGAGGGCTTTGTGGTAATGTGAGAGAGTTTTTGGCAGCCACTAACGGGCCCGTGGAACCTCTTCACAAAGCTCGGAGTTTGCGGGTGACGATGAATTTGCCTCCCGACAACAGCAGGCAACGATGAAAGGGTGCCCCCAGACAGTCACCCGTTCCTAGAGGCCCACCGTCACGAGCCCCTCCCTTCCCCCCTGTCCAAAGTTAACGGGCTTCCTCCTTCAACTGGGTAGCATCCTCTGTTGCTCGCGCTAGTCTCCTCCTAACGGGGACCCATCAGATTCTGGCACCAAAAACTCTCTATTGGTTCTTCCATAAGGGGATTGGAGTGTCGCGTTGAATGGGTTAACATTTCGTTGGTCGAGTATAAGAGAGGGCTAACAAGAGCTTGCCAAGTGGGTGTGGCATGGATGATCAAAACTTCAATCTCCAAGTACAAAGAAATATCCAAATTTGACGATCAGATGATTTTAAAGGGACCCAGATTTTCTACCTCACAATCCCAGGTTTTTCAGATTTAATAATGTTGGATGAATAAAAAGAAACTCCGTGAGGGGAGTTTTGAAGTACTTACAACATTATAAGGGAGATTAGAACCAAATACTAGTTAATGGGGGGCGCCGCCTGATATTTTTTTAAATTTTTAATCGAAAGTAGACATCATCCTGAGAATTTTGACACCAACCGTGACCTTCTAGCGTGGGAAGACCTTTTTCTATGATTTTTCGAAGTATCGAATGTTTGTGACGTTTTGCGCCCCTCCCGCCTTGGGGGACCCCCCAGCTCACTGTGACGTCATAAACATTCGAAACTTTGAAAAATCATATAAAAAGGTCTTCCCACGCTAGAAGGTCACAGTTGGTGTCAAAATTCTCAGAATGAGGTCTAGTTTACATTAAAAATAGCAATAAACAGTTTTTCCGACCCATGCGCACAACCCATTGAAGTTATTGTAGAACTAACCTTGGGATCGTTTTGCTGTTGTTTCCCGTGCCAGACCATGTGCTCAGAGAACTCTGTGGTGTCGGTGAACATCACCGAGTCGCAGAGGGTGCAGGTTAAATTAGTCTCCAAAGCGTGAATATTTTTGATGTGAACGAAGAGCTTCTTAGGGTCGGGGAAAGCAGCGGCGCACAAAGGGCAGGGCAGGCTAGAGTGGCAAGACTGCTGGTGGCGCTTGAGGGTGGCGTAGTAGGGGAAGCTCGAAGGGCAGTACTTGCACAGGAAGGCCCGGTCGACTGTGTGGGTGACCTGGTGAGCTCTGAGGGCAGCGCGTTGGTTGAAGGCGCGGGGACATCTGGAACACTTGAATGGCCGCTCCCCCGTGTGGATGCGCTCGTGTTTGTGTCGTGTTGCCGAGTCACCAAACGCTTTTTCACACCATCTGAAATCAGTCAATTGTTTTCCCCGTGAGTCCTTCTAATTTATAGAAATCTTCTTTTCATTATTAAAAACTCTTGGAAAACCCCTACTTCAAAGCCTTGCAAATGAAAAATTTATAAATTCTGTCAATATTGTTTCTTGGAAAAACAAAACTTTGTTGCGAGTTTTGAAAAACATTTCAACACATAATAATATTATGTTTTTCAGGAGAGTTTTGACATGGATGTGTCCAAGCCATTTCTACTTCGTAGGTACGATTTTTACATACAACCAACCCGTTGATGGGGAGATGGAACTTCCGCGATTTTCATCGTACCTCTGGATTTGCATGAACTATTCTTTGTGCCACCGTGAAAATGCCAGGTAGAAACCGCGTACTGCGGGGGATTTTGTGTTACAACTTGAATATGGATGTAAACTTCCAAGGACTGCCTACTAAAACCTACAGGTACCTAAACATCTGAAGAATTACCACTATGGTGCCAGACTGGCTCCGTTGGACGAGGGGGGGGGGGGGTCGAATTCACATGTTGGGTATCTTAGATCATGAATTTTAAAATTCGAGCATAACGAACCATAGAAACCAGTTTTAGTAACAAATAGTACAAACCAATTCTAGTAATGGATTCGTCTGTTCAGTCAAGACACCAAGGACATATTGTCAGACATATTTTCGACGTTTATTGTTAAATTACAAACTACTGGTAAAGTAAAGTAAACAACCATTCCAGGTTGGATTTTCGTCCGACTGCCATCCCTGGCCTCTCGGACGTCATCAGCTGTCTTCAAAAGGGAAGTGAAATAGGTTGATTCACTCGATGAACGATATTATCATTATCGTAAGTGTCAGTACATTTACATTACAATAGGAAGATCAGAATTTGTTCTGATGATTTCGCTCATGGCTTTGCATTGCCTCTCCGCCCTGGGTTGGGACGAGGGGGAGACTGAAGTCGTCTCGCACGAAAATACGCTCCCGAGGCGAGCCTCGAACTCACGGCCCCCCACGTTCGGTCCGAGACTCGTCGCTAAGAGACGCATGCCGTAACGAGCACGACCACAGCTGACCCAATTACAAACTACTGTAGGTACTGCTGGGTGCTTATTCATGTCAATAAGCCTTTTCATGACCTAAAAAGATTTTTGGCGGTTTCGAGTATTCAATTCATTGGTGGGTATTTAAATTTTGAACCAACCAGAAACGCTGGAACTAGAAATTTCCAGTAAGTTTACTAAGAACGAAATAAATATTACCTGCATGGGTAAGGACGTTCTCCGGTGTGGCTTCTTTGGTGGATAATGTAGCCGTTTCGCGACGAAAATGTTTTATCACACCTCTCGCAATAGAAGAACCTTCAAATGAAAACAATAAATTCAATTAAATTTACGATTGAATCAGATGGTCAACGATTAAAATTCAGGAAATTTTGGATAAATAGAACATTCCTCCTCTCTCACACATCGTACGTTCGGAATAGTAGTGGTACATCATCAAAATTTAACAAATCCAGTGTTGCAGGTAGTCTCTGAAGAAATGTATAGGCATTTTTCAAGAAGGATATGTTAGGGAGACAGTTGATAATGGTATCAGAAGCAATAGAAAGGAGATTCAAGCAAAAGTAGAGACGTTTTTGGAAACAAAGTAGTATTTAAAAAATCTTTACGCGATTTCCTAAAAGTTAGGTTTTTGGATAAATCGATACCTTGAAGGGGGTCACAATAATTGCCCGAGAAATATGGGAAAAACCAATCTGAATAAACGGTTTTTCCCATATTTCTCTGGCAATCATTGTTCGGCGGTTTAGTTAACAAAAATTCTTTACAATGTAGTTAGAAAATAAAAATGAGAGGAAAAAAAACTTTTTTAAAAACAGGCTTTTATTTTTTGATAATTAAATGAACTAAAAAAAGTTGAAAATCTGTAATAAGAAATATCACACTTTATAGAGATAACACTTTATCACGACTTTGATGAATATTTTTGTAAAATTAGTGTCGTCTTTTTAGCTTGTTACATTGTGATAGCACGAGGAAAAAGAAGATGCTAAATGTAATACGCTTTTATTCATAAAATTGGGACTTTGATAAAGTGTGATATTTCTTATTAGAGGTAATTTATTTTTAACTTTTTTTTAGTTCATTTAATTAACAAAAAATAAAAGCTTGTTTATAAAAGAGGTTTTTTCTTTAATTTTTAATCTACGACTAAAAACAAAAGAAATGAGGGAGGGGGGGGGGGGTATTACACGGACTCTTTCCTCCCGATCTGCAACATTCACGTACGGTTGGGGTTTTAGATGCAAACAAAATTTCAGCTCAATCGGATACCGGGAAGTGGATCAAATTCAACTTGCAAGATTTCATTAATGACCGACAAACAGACTGACAGACAACGGGACGGGTGAAACTAAATAAAAACTTTTAAAATTCATTCACGCAGCAAATTTTCGAAGAAATATTTCAGTTGAAGAAAAGAAACAAAGGTGTTGGCAATTTCTTTTAGATACGATTTTTGTATCGCTTTACTGCCAACACATAGTGGGAAACAACTGTCGGATCCGCAACGGTGGGACCGAGCCGGTCAGCCAGCCAGCAGCAGGCTCCACCCCATTCCGCGATCCGACCGAATCTATAAAAGCCTGACGAACACCGAATCTCGCATCGCTGCATCTACGGATTCTCCGCCGTCAACAACTAGCTCCTGTTCCGGCATTCTCCTAGAAGCGTGATCCTGGACGATTAGCCCCGTCTAGATTGTAGATTGTACCTGAATCTGCGGATCAGGGTGAGGGGAGCCCAAAAGCACTGAAGCCTGGCTTATTGTGCTTCTCCGCAGATTCTATTGTCTAGTCAAACAGTCCCAGCCCTTTAGTAAGGGCCAGTAGTGGTTTGGCTAGGTTAGTGCAGGGGAATGCCTCCATGGGTGTGGGTGACCCAAAGAGTTGGAACCTGCGGGTTGATAGAGCTTGGCAATCAAAAATTATGTGGGAGGCCTTTTCTTCAGCCTCACCACATAGCCTGCATAGGGTTGTATCTTGCGTCACCCCAATGCGGTTAAGGTGGAATCGGAGTGGGGTGAAGCCTGTTACCAGACCAACCACTAGCCTGACTTCCCTGCGGCTTAGCCGCAGCAGCTCCTCAGAGGCGCTGGGGTTAGGTTTGGCCACCATGCGCTTACTTAGAGCATGTCCTCCTAGGTTTGACCATCTTCTTGTGGTTTGGTTTGTGACCCACCGATTTATGGTCGCCCTGAAGGAGGATTTGGGAATGCCGACGGCCGGCTCCGGACCAATGAACGGAGTCAGTGAGCCTTTTCTGGCCAGCGCATCAGCATTCTCGTTTCCCATTACCCCACTATGCCCCGCCACCCACTCCAGGGATTAGCCCCGTCTAGTACCTCGCAGTGCCGCCTCTCTTCTCGCCTTCAAGTCTTCACTCCCACGACCTCGGACTTCAACGTCAAGCCACCCACAGGATCTTCGGTCGACGCCAAGGTATCACGAGGAGAGACTTTAGAGTGTTGGGGGATTAGTTAATAATAAAAGGGGGGAATATTAATATTAATAAAAGAATCATTTACTCTTTTCAGTATTATCAATTCTACCTTAATAATCCAATAATCCCACAACAGGCACTGACATAATGGTGGAGGCGCCGGGTAACAATAAATTGGATAAAATTGTTTAATAATATTGTCCTGACATAATGATCTAGGCGCCAAAGTTTTTGGAAAATAATTTGAAATAATTTTAAAGTTGAAAAACCCTAGAGTAAAAAAAAAAAATTCTTGAATAATTTTGCCCTGGAAACAATAATTTTTCTATTGAAATTTTTTTTTTTTTGGGTGCACTAGTGTCTCTCTCGTTTACATTATTATTTTTTCTTGTGTGTTTAATAATAAGAATTTCCAATTTTACAGTGAACGGCCTTAGGCTAGGAACCCCTTTTGTTATCGGAATATTAAACCAGGAAATCCTGGACGATTAGCCCCGTCTAGTACCTCGCAGTGCCGCCTCTCTTCTCGCCTTCAAGTCTTCACTCCCACGACCTCGGACTTCAACGTCAAGCCACCCGCAGGATCTTCGGTCGACGCCAAGGTATCACGAGGAGAGACTTTAGAGTGTTGGGGGATTAGTTAATAATAAAAGGGGGGAATATTAATATTAATAAAAGATTCATTTACTCTTTTCAGTATTATCAATTCTACCTTAATAATCCAATAATCCCACAACAGGCACTGACACAACCGAATTTTATATACATACGTATTATATAGTTTTTTTTCAGGATGCTCCAATCCAGGTATCGTTTAATTTTGTGCTGAATCCGAATATACCATTATATTACTATGATTGTGGAGGTAATAACCATACAAACCGGGAAATTCCGTTCTTTTGACTATTTTTGAAAAATGAAGTCATTATCTGGTTTCCCACAATCTCCTCTTACAGAAGCTGAAGTTCTATGGTTTTGGTGAGGCGACGATCGGATTCTTTGAGAGCTATTTAAGAGGCTGGGTCCAGGTGGTATCTATTAATGGTATGAGTTCGGAGAAAGTGGCAATACCATGTGGAATAAAGCAAGGTTCAGTTCTGGGACCCTGCCTGTTCATTTTGTTCATGAACGATCTCGCTTACCAGCCACTAGATCGTGGTCGCATGGTTTTGTTTGCCGATGACATTTCGTTAGTTTCTGCTGGTTCGACTAATGAGACACTCCAGAATAGTTTAGTACGCTCTGAATAATTGTCAGGGAGTGGTGCTCGGCTAATGCTCTCCTCATGAACGCTGAAAAAACCCAATACCTAAAGTTCAAATTAAATGGTCGTCTCGAAAATTCGGTAAGCGTTCTGGGATTATTGGTCGATAACCGACTATCCTGGCAAAGCCACACAGAGATGCTGTCTTCTAAGCTGGCCAGCTGCAACTTTCTGCTTCGACGACTTGTTCATTCTGTTTCATCCAAGGTTTTGCTCATGGTACACCATGCTTGTTTTGCCAGTCGATTAATGTACTGTGTGGTCTTATGGGGAAACTCTTGTCACGCTAACAGCATATTAAAAAAAAAAAAGCTGTACGTACTATGCGAAAGCTGGGTTGGAGCGAGAGCTGTAAGGGGCATTTTCGCGAGCTCGGAATCCTGACGCTCCCTTGCCTGTACGTTTTCCAAAGCCTCATATTTGCGAAAACTAACTTAAATATCCTGCGCAGAGGTTTGGATAAGCATCAATATTATACAAGGAACCGAACCAATCTCTGTCCTTCTCAAGCCAGGTTGACTTCATCGCTTGATACGAGCCTATACCAAATTGGATGTCGACTCTTCAACCACCTGAATCCAGCGACGATAGAGCTGCCCTTAGCTCAATTCAAGACGGTCGTGAAACGATCTTTGGTTGACAGAGAACTGTACAGAGTGGATCAGTTTTTCGACATCAACTATCAATGATAGTTGATCTTATTATACCAAAAATTCAAACTTACTCGTAGTCTGTTTTTTGTTGACTTAGGGCCGTTTTCACCAACAATCCATTAACTCCGTTTGACGAAAACTCTGTTTAAAGTAAACTGAGATTGATCTCCAGTCAAAATTTGTTTCGGTTTCACCAAGTTGAGCGAGTTCTCAGGAAAAGGCGTTTTCGTTGATCTCTGGTAAACTTCTTTTTCACCATCGAAGCATCGAAAATCAGTCGTACAACTCTGATCTGGGAGGCAGTGAATTGGTGATACGAGATAACGAAATAGTTTTGTGACAGTTTTCCCGCAGAATCACTTTTTCGTTAGTTTTGACTTCATTCAATCCGCGATATTTCATCAATCCGAGAACTATCCTCTTTCAGCGCTATAATTTGTGTTGTTCATAAGTTCATTATGATTATTGGAGTTCAGATTTTCGATTGGACGTCTGCCTACTTCATCAACGTGAGTACCTTTACCTACTTTTATCTGGTGATTCCCTCTTCCAGGCTCTCCGGGTTTTTCTACAAATGTGCCTTACTGCATGACTCCTAAACCATATAGGTACCTACTCACCGTTACTTTCAACTACTCTGAGCTAGTAGACATAGCTAACTGCCTAATAATGTGCGGATGCAAATTTTTGTTTCAGATTCCGGATAACAGGCTACGAACTGTGTCGATGACGTCATTTCTGAACAAATAAGATGAATTTCATTCTTCATGTCAAGAAAACCCATTATCACTTCAGCATTCAAGAAATACTACTACAATCGGTACTTGTGTGAAATTTTATGTACGCATTTTATAAGAATGACTGAATTAAAATGATAATAATTGTATTAAATAAAACGTGATACGTTTGAATTGATTTGTTCATCTGCCTACACATTTCTCCAAGTCAATCGTATGTTGCAACAAATCGGTTCTTTTTTCTCCTACCTACCTATGCTGATTATGCTGCAAACAAAAATAACTTCGTAGGTAAATAATAAGAAAAGAATTTTCAGCATAATTATTTGAGATAATGCGTAATCAAATAATAATAATAATGATTCAATCAAACAAGAATATAAACGACGTGATAAGCAATCTTTAGTAAACACCTAAAGAGAAAAAAAGAAATATGAAGGGGGATCTTGTGAAAAAATAGGTATGTATTCACCAGAAATGATGTAGGTATGTAACAATTTTATTTTCATAAGGATTATCATCAGCAAAACCAACTACTCACAAAAGGTACGCAAAAATGCACACAGCAACTGGGAAACGGAAATATCTGAGATGGTAACGAAACTTGTAGGCTGAAATAGCGACGTCCTGCGATGGATTTGTTTGGGACCACGAATAATGAAATGGTTCACAATTTCGTTGTCCTTTCTCACTCCCGTATAATACCTACGAGAAGGTGCGCACCAAAGCTCGTGACATGATAAAAACTCAAGCAAAATACGGACTAAAAAATTACAGCTCGACGGAATAGGAAAAATGACAATGGCGTCCACGTCCATCGCTTTAAACGAAGATCAAACCGATTAACCAGCCAAAATTGAGCGGTCAGCGCCAAACGCCGGATGAACCGAGGAAGGCCGTTGATCGCCTCTGGTAAAATCCATTTTCTCGGTTCAGTAGTTGAATCGGCCCTCGAACTCCGATCAAAATGTTGGTGAAAACGGCCCTTAGATTATCTCTCTATTTTTCTATCTTTGTATTTTTTAGATGTTTCATTTAGTTTTATTACTAATACAATTTAATAACATTTAATACCATAAAATACGTGACGTTTATATTGCCTACGAAGGCTCTTTACAAATAAAAACTCTTTGATTTGATTTGATTTAGTTCCAAAACAGATTTCAGTGAAAAAATGTTTCGGAAAAGTCCATTCTAAAAATGTTGAGGTCATTGCAATAGCTTCAATTTCCTAGAAAAGTCGATAGAATTACCTTTTAGGGTGTTTGGAGGCGCTATTGGCTCCCGTAGGCGACAAGGATTTGCCACTTCCTTTATCGTTGCTTCCACTCGAGATGACGAGTGTCTCCGAAGGTCCAGTCGCTATTATGGTGCCACCCTCAACTTCTATTTCGTTTGACACTCTAGCTTCCACTGAAGTAGACGTCCTACAGTAACAAACAAAGTAGTAGTCTTGTAAGAATCGAATATTATAAACTAAGTATACCTAACCTAATGAAGATAGTCAAAAGACTGTTTGTCAAAAGACTGTTGTCATACGACGTTCGGTCAAACGGCTCTTTGTCAATACGACGTTTAGTCAAACGACTTTCTTGTTTGCTTTTCTTGTTTGCTAAACAAGCTTTTAGCTTAAAACAAGCAGTTTGCTTAAATCCAAGTCGTTCCAACGCTTCTTCGCGCTGCTGATGAGTCACCGTATGACGAAAACGAATTGACCAAAGTCCCATCTACACTGAAACAAAACTGACTGCCCCTTCTGCATCAAGAATGCGTTTGGTTCAGTTAAAACGTTTCAAATATTCCCACTTTCAGTGGCAATCGTTTTGTTTGGTTCTTTGTTTCGATCTCTCGGATCTCTTCAGCTAAGCGTGTGCAAACCTAGCCTCTTCAGGCTGAGCACTAGCTTAGGACCACGTTGACTTTACAAGTTGACGAAAGTCGTTTGACTAAAAGTCTTTTGACTAAACGTCGTATTGATAAAGTGTCGTTTGACCGAACGTCGTACGACAACAGTCTTTTGACAAATGTCTTAAACTCTTCGGAAACAAGCTTTTAGCTTACAACAAGCAGTTTGCTAAACAAGCTTTTAGCTTAAAACAAGTAATGAAGATAGACTTAATAGATATTGAGGAGAGCAAACTGAGAAATAAAGGTTAAAATGCCGTGTCGACCGTCAATGAACAGTCTCTTATCACATACCTGTAGGTCTGCCACAGAAACTCTGGGCATTCTTCTGGAGAATATAGAACTGCTAATATCTTATCAACAAGCTAATTCCAGTGCATACATTAGATTTGTTTTCAGGAATTTTTCTCCTCAAAAGTGACAGAATTTTCTTTCTTCTGCAACTTGAACATTTCTGGATCGGAATCACAATTCTTCGCGAATCCGTCAACTCTGCCGGATGCACAGCTTCTATGGCATACCCATAGTTTACAGCCTAGAAACATTCGTTTCGTTCTTGTTTAGGATACAAGTTGCCTTGAAAATGAAGCAATCAACCTCGGTTGGTCTGAAAATGTACTTGAAATCATTCCGGTTTATTTGAGATCTACCTTTAGTTGTGCACCAATCAATTGACTTATCAGTAGGTCAAAAAATTAAAAACAAGTGGGTGTGGCACATAGCTTCCTCGTATCCATAACCCGATTATATAGATGATCCGATGCATAGTAGTTAATCTCAAAACACCAATCTCTAAGTACCTTTCAGTACCCTCATAGGGGACTATCTACACGCTAATCTGGACAATCCTAGAAAATTTCATCGAATTCGGACGAAAAATGTAAGTGCGGAAGTGATTGGATCAAAAAATTTTTAGTTTAACTAGGATTCGAACCTGGGACTCTTGTTTGGAAATCCAGAGCATTGCTGACTGAGCTATCAAGGGGATGGTTGGATGGGGTTTGAGATCCTCACCTCACACGCCACTGTTACGGCTGCTACAAGGATTTTACGTTTGCGCATGCGCAGAGGCTACTGTAAATTTTAAGGCCTTGATTTTCATTCTGGACCATCTACAACCTAATCCGCGTAATCCCTGAAAATGTCATCGAAATCGGGTAGAAATTGTGGAAGTTACGTCTGTTACAAGCAATTCACGTTCGCGCATGCACATCGGCTACTATCAATCCGGGGGTGATGATTTTCATAGGGGACCATTTAAACTCTAATCTGTAACATCCCTGAAAATTTCATTGAAATCGGATGGAAAATGTGGAAGTTACGGCCTTACAAGGAAATTCACTTTTGCGCATGCGCAGTCGCTTCTATCAGTCCGAGGATAACGATTTTCATAGGGGACCGTCTACACACCAACCCGCACAATCCTTGAGAATTTCATCGAATTCGGATGGAAAATGTAGAAGTTATGGCTGTTACAAGCAATTCACGTTTGCGCATGCGCAGTCGCTTCTAACAGTCCGAGGATGATGATTTTCATAGGGGACCGTCTACACACCAACCCGAACAATCCCCGAAAATTTCATAGAAATCGGACAATAACTTCATATAGTTATGCGCGTTACAAGGAATTCATGACAGACAGACAGACAGACAGACAGACACACAGACACACAGACACTGAACCAAAATTGTTCAGAAAGGTCTAAAACGCAAAACGCGAGTGACAATTTTGATTTTGGAGAACTTTTTTTTTCGACTTCGAAAAGTGAAAACAAAGCTTCCGCTACCTTGGTAGACTCGGAAGCAAAATCTCCCATGATTGATGCATTAAAATTGATTTGTAAAAAGTGGATTTTTGCCCAAGGTACAATCTTGGATTGTACCTTGAGCAACATTAATTGTACCTTGGGCACCCATTTTTAGTGTTTCAAACAAATAAAGAAATGGGTGAAAAAATATAAAAAATACGATAGGTAAGTACTCTAACTCTCTGGAAACATATCATTTATAAAAGTATAATTTTTCATCAAACATTTTTTTAAAGTAGGGTTGCAGTAACTTATTCACGAGCCCAAATAAGACGTAAAACAAACTTTCTCCTTGGGAAATATGTTTTGAAAATACAAAAGTATAAAAATAACGACTTCACACTATTTATAATTTCAGAACGCGAACACTAGGTATAGTTACCAAGGAGTTTAGCGAAGATTACAAAAAATCATAAAATTAATAAAGGTTGAACCCCGCAAAAGAAACATTGAAATGTCCGCCAGAACTCTACATATCCTAATTCCCCACAGCCAAAATTCAGCTTCTTGGTAAGCTTGACTTTTTCACTTATACTCAGCAGACGTTTTCTCAAGTGAAATCTGTTACCAGAATGCACAGGAAATCGAGTGGTTTGTACCTTGAGCAACCCCTACTTGTTGTCCAAGGTACACGTTCTTCAGCTGCTCTAGGTACACAGAAAGGACTTGGAGAACATTTTGACCTCTCAATTCAAACCATGAAAACCAAACACAAAAATCGATAGATCTCGTTGAAGCCCACACCCCACAGCTTCTGAATCCACCAAAAATATCATTTATAAACACTTACCAGGTCGCTGGGAAACATCGAAGCACAGAGGTTAGTTACCCAAAATGGGAGGGCAAAACGAACTGGACGGCGTACATCCTCTACAACCGACGCAAAGCACTCCACTGTTCGAGAGCAGTCTTGCCATCATGAAGGCAATATTTTGGCACGCTCTTTCAATATTTCTCTCATCAAGGGTCTGAGTAATGAAAAGTTGCTCAAGGTACATGCTGCCCAAGGTACACGTCCTTCCCCTACCGTAATTTACCTGATTGCTGGGTTGGTAGCAATGCTAGGCAACTCTGCAGGCCTCCGAATCATCTCTTACGCCATTATGTATTATGTAATGTTGAGAGGACATTTCGTAAATTCAACATCCTATCGTTAAAAAATCGGGAAAACCCTTATAGGTATGCTAAGATATTAAATTTAGGAAATTCCATCTCTTAATGTGAGCCCCAAATTTGGTGGATTCTGGATGTGTAATCACGACAGCCGATTGTTTTACGTTAAGATGTTGAATTTAGGAAATTTCCCCCTCCCCTCTTCTACACCCCTTTCCACTCCATATCAGATGCGCATAACTCAGTGGAGTACGTTGCTCAAATGGTCCAGTTAGGTCAAGTATTAACGATTTCATGGAATTTTTCTGAATATTGCCGAGGAATATGACCAACTTCAGTCCGGTCATTTTGGCTACCTAGATACCGATTGTTTGAGAAAACGCGGTCAAAACATCGACTCCTGAGATAATATCGAGAAAAAATCATCAAGTGGGAGATATATCATTCCTGTTCATTTTATTTTTAATTCATTTATTCCATTCATTAATTTATTTTCAATAATGGACCTTTGGAATCGACCAAGAAACAATTTGATCAACCCCTCTCAAAATTTGTTGGTTTACAACAAATAAAACAAGGTACGTTTTATTTGTCCCCCAAAATCTTCGGGGCTCAACTAGACCCCAAATGGAGCCTACATACCAAATTTCATCAAAATCGGTCAATACTAACTGAGGAAAGTGCCGAGTACGGCGGACGGCCGGCCAATTTTTTTTCGATTTTTGAAATCTACGAACTTTTTTTATACTGCTCGAATCCCAAGGTTCATTATTGAAAATAATAAACCAAAATTTTGCCGTCCGTCCGCCGACACTGATTTTGATGAAATGTGGTATGTGGGCTCCATTTGGGGTCTAGTTGTGCCCTCGAAGATTTTAGTTGATGTAAGTTACTTCAAAGGGTCCAAAAATGAATTTTGAAATCGCCCAAACTCAAAAAATTTTGAAATAAAGGTACTGTTTTTCCATCAATTTAAGATAGTATAGAAAGTTTTGAGACCACGCGGAGCCATGTAGGACAAACCGTTCGCTCCCTACGAGAATTTAAGGGTTGGACGAACGATAAATCAGAAACACGAGTGTGAATCGCAAAAGAGGCCTAATCTCCGTTAAAATTTTAGCTGACCGAAATGCGATCGATGTTTTTCTTAAAGTTGGTTGGTGGTAACAATGGCAAAGCCGTGTTCTTTGCAGACGAGTGATTTACATAGAAAAATAATGAACCTTTGTGTAATAATTTGCAGCGTTTTTTTTCAAGTTATTTCTCCGGTCCTGGCGTATCTTTTTGCTTCTTCATTTTACAAGAAAAACTCCGCATTTTCCACAAAGTAGGTGTCTATTTCCTTGTCAGATGTAGTTTTTTTGTCCAATCAAGGTAGGTTCTCATGGTGTTTTTTGTTCAAATTTGTGAAAAGCCTGCTAAATGCAAGCAAAACAAATCTAATTACATAAAACCTCAATCGTACGTAAGTATGTAGTCCGAACGTGGAGAACCTCGATTCCAGGCCATGACATAAAATTTTAATTTCCGTGTTTGTCGAAACGACTCTGGGTGCTCTTCTTTGGAAAGAAAAAGGCTGCACTTTGTTTTCGTTTTTTCTTGTTTTTCTTTTTTCTTTGTTTATCGTTGTTTATCGTTTGTTTCGTTGTTTTTCTTTGTTGTTTTCTTTTTTTGGTTTATTTAGCAACAGTAATTTATTAAGTAATTAATAAAACGTAGATAAACACGTAATTTATTAAAAGAAAAAAAATTATGTCACGACCTGGAATCGAACCCGAGACCCCCACGTCCGGGCGACATACGTACGTACGGTTGGGGTTTTATGTATATAGATTACAGAAAATTTTGAATGTACTCCTATTAGAACCGAGTGGTACTTTTACTTTAATGAATGTTACTTTTTGATGAATTACCAGAAGTGATTTTGACGCTGTTGAGAAGAACTTGGAGATCACCACTGATTTAAAAAGTGTTGAGAAAGTAAGCTTGGCCGAGTGGGCGGCCATACTTTGTGGTTATGAAGGGTTCTTTAGTTCAAACCGCCGCATTGTTGTTTAATCTTTCTTCAAGGTCGTGCCGTTGGCCGCAGTCTTTCGAAATTTCGGCCACCTACAACTTTATATGTTGGCGTCCTCTGATAATATTTGCTGGGGTTCTTCTCTTACACTTCGTCAGAGCACAGCAGTAGTCGAGGATGTTGTCCAGCACACTTTTTAACCTTGAGTGAACCTTCCTAATACTTATACTTGCTTGTCCATGACCAAGTTTTCATCGAATTAAGTAAAAATTGTCTAATACACCAAAACCCTAAAAATGGAAACTGTCAGTGAAGTTATCAAGCTACATGCGATTAAACACAAACATCGGCTGCATGGACATACTAGCTGAAAAGTCCTCTAAAAGCAGGCAAAACGATTCTTCCGACTCTCCTCGCCTCCCACTCCTTCCGTATCCGATTCTTCCGACCCCCCACCTCATCTAACTCCACCGATTCCTCTTCCTCCTCGCGATCGGCGACGAGCATACGTACATACGGTTGGGGTTTTTATGTAATGAGGAATTTCACCGAATTCTGTTTGCATTTTTCCTGAATAGTTAATGGTGTTGGATAGATAAAAATGGGGTTGATTTCGGTAAACAAGTCTCCTGTGAATTTTTGGGAGACAATCAAAATTTATGATTTCCAAAAATAACCGGGAAAACGGATCCCTTCAACGTGAAGCGGGAACACTCGCTGATTGGCTGTTCACATCGCCGTCTCCTCCCTTTGTTGCCCGATGGAACATCGAATTCGTGTTATCTAAGAGGAAAGTTATCAAACAAAACCAAGGGAAACCTAATTTTCCCCATCTTACTTTTTCTATTTTTTTTCTTCAGTTTTTCGATTTCGATCTTTACTGGTTTTGTGAAATGTTGCATCTGAGGACTATAGATTTCACGATCTCAGCGCTTCAAGCGGCCGTAAATGAACTATTCCAGGTTGACGTCATCCTCCCAGTTTTTTTAAACGTTCACATTTTCTACACCGTTTTGTTTATTCGTAAATTAGGAAGTACGGCTGAAAGTTTGCCATAGGGGGTTTTTCGAGATGCTGAATCCGATTTTGGAGTCAAAACGCTGCAAATTATTACACAATGGTTTATTATTTTTCTATATTGATCACTCGTCTGCAAAGCCACCAACCATCCAACATGAAGAAAATCATCGATCGCATTTCGGTCAACTAAAATTTGAACGGAGATTAGACCTCTTTTGCTATTCTCACTCGTGTTTCTGATTTATCGTACGTCCAACCCTTAAATTCTTGTAGGGAGCGAACAAATTGTCCTACAGAGTTCTGCGCGGTCTCAAAAAATTCTAAAAATTCTATAGAATCTTAAATTGAAGGAAAAACAATACCTTCATGTCATAATTTTCTGAGTTAGGGCGTTTTCAAAATTTCAAAATTCATTTTTGAACCCTTAGAAGTGACCTACATTAACCAAAATCTTCAGGGCACATCTAGACCCCAAATGGTGCCTACATACCAAATTTCATCAAAATCAGTCAATGCTAAGTGGGGAAAGTCCCACGTACGGCGGACGGACGGCCACATTTTTATTCGATTTTTGGATTCTGCGTACCTTGAAACGTAAACCATCAAATTTTTAGGGGGTGTTAAAAATGTCTTTTTCTTGGTCGATTCCAAAGGTTCATCATTGAAAATAATAAACCAAAATAGGAAATTCCGACATGGTGAAATTCCTCATTAGATAAATCCCGAAGTCCTCTGTCTTCTAGAAAACTCCAACGTCGTTCAGCGGCTTGGTAGGACCAAACCCTCGGACCTAGTGATGAATTGAAACACAGTGTTGTGTAACCTGTGCTTTATAGCATAGCCATCTGAGAGTAATCGTGGATATAAGCACCTTGCTATCGACTGTATGGATACTCTAAAGCGCCAACAAGAAAGTTAACCACACAAATCTGAGAAGAAGAGATGCTCACCGGTGTATTGTCAGATGGGATTCCAACGATTTCTTTCTGCGGAAAGTCATGCCGCAGTGCAGGCAGGGGAAACTCTGTGCTAAGTCGCCAGCAGTGGAAATAGCCACATCACACAGCGTCGCCAAATCACTGAGATCACTTTCCGTCCGTTCAGGCTCCGGAGAATTAGGTCTGTCGACGTTTTCAGCAACCAGAAGTTCTTGTTTGTTTCTCATCGAGGACGTAGCAATAATTTTCACCTGGAACCAAAATCGAGAAGGCATTGGATATAACAACGCGTTCAACAATAAAAACAATAACGTACAACGTGGGGTTTCTAAGAGTTAACCACCTGAGTGATGCTTGGGTGTTGTTCAATATGGTCTTCCACGTGAGTACAGAGATCCTCTTTGGAGAAAAACTGATTCTCGCAAACCTCACAGGTGTTGTCGTGGTTCCTCGAGACGTGAGAACGGATGTGTTTCCTCAAAGCGACTTTCTGCGTGAATCCTTGAGAGCAAATCGGGCAGACGAACGGTCGTATACCAGAATGAATCACTTGGTGTTTGAAGAGGGTCCCTGAAAAGGGTAAGAAAAATCCATTAGTTTTATGAACTATTCTAGTTAGGAAGTACCTACACAATTCCATTAAAAATTATATTCTCTAAAAATTGAATACTTTCTTAAATTGGTGAAAAACAATACCTTAATTTCGAGAGTTTTCGAGCTAGGGCACTCTTGAAAATGTCAACCCTTACAAGTCACTGACATCAACCAAAAGCTTCTGGACACAACTAGACCCCAAATGGAGCCCATATACCAAATTTCATCGAAATCGGTCAATGCTAAGTGAGGAAAGTGCCGCGTAAAGCCGACGGACGGCAAATTTTTTATTCGATTTTCGGATTATACGTACCTTGAAACGTAAACCATCAAATTTTGAGGGGAGATTAAGTTTTTCTTCGTCGATTCCAAAGGTTCGTTATTAAAAATAATAAACTAATACGCTTTCTTTATATTTTGATACTAAATATTATAATGCCAGAGATTGCTTAATTTACTTCGAAAATTTGCCGAAAGTGGCACACTTTCACAAGGGCACTCCTGCAGCTAAATTTCTCTTCAAATAGTGAGATTCTGGTTACCTACCTATTTTATTTTCATACTGAGATTTTTTTATTGTGATCTCACTTAGATTTTAATTTGGCTATTTGAGTATCTACTATTGTTTTCAGTAACTTTCCATAATTCCAAGTTCTAATCAACGAGTATATTCAGAATAAATAATTAAAAAGAATATTATTGGAGACATTCAGAAGAGAACAAGCCTAAGAAGTGGTCGTTTCTCTCGACTAAAACAACCAAGTTTCGAAGATTTTAACGTTCATTTTCGACTTTTTCCAACAATCGAAGGTGAAAACAATCCTTTGAAGTGGCCGTTTCTCTCGAGTAAACCAACAAGTTTCGAAGATTTCAACGTTCATTTTCGACTTTTCCCAACAATCGAAGGTGAAAACAAGCCTTTGAAGTGGTCGTTTTTCTCGAGTAAACCAACAAGTTTCGAAGATTTTGCCGTTCATGTTTGACTTTTTCAAACAATCGAAGGTGAAAACAAGCCTTTGAAGTGGTCGTTTCTCTCGAGTAAACCAACAAGTTTCGAAGATTTCAACGTTCATTTTCGACTTTTTCAAACAATCGAAGGTGAAAACAAGCCTTTGAAGTGGTCGTTTCTCTCGAGTAAACCAACAAGTTTCGAAGATTTCAACGTTCATTTTCGACTTTTTCAAACAATCGAAGGTGAAAACAAGCCTTTGAAGTGGTCGTTTCTCTCGAGTAAACCTACAAGTTTCGAAGATTTCAACGTTCATTTTCGACTTTATCATACAATCGAAGGTGAAAACAAGCCTTTGAAGTGGTCGTTTCTCTCGAGTAAACCAACAAGTTTCGAAGATTTCAACGTTCATTTTCGACTTTTTCAAACAATCGAAGGTGAAAACAAGCCTTTGAAGTGGTCGTTTCTCTCGAGTAAACCTACAAGTTTCGAAGATTTCAACGTTCATTTTCGACTTTTTCAAACAATCGAAGGTGAAAACAAGCCTTCGAAGTGGTCGTTTCTCTCGAGCAAAAAACAAGTTGCGGTGTTTTCAACCTTCCGTCACGACTTTTTTCAAGAATTGGAGGTAGAAATGAGCCTTTGAAGTGGTCGTTCCTCTCGAGTAAACCAACAAGTTTCGAAGATTTTAACGTTCATTTTCGACTTCTTCAAACAATCGAAGGTGAAAACAAGCCTTTGAAGTGGTCGTTTCTGTCGAGTAAAACAACCAGTTTCGATGATTGTAACGTTTATCCTCGACATTTCAAACAGTCGATGGTAAAAACTAGCGACTTTATTTGATTGATTGAAAGTTAAAATCATCGGAATTCGTTACTCGATAGATACGACGTCCTACAAAGCTTTTGGCGGTCTCACTCGATTCTAAAAAAATCAATTATGAAAAAAAACCTTTATATCGGGGGTTTTCGAGCGAGGGAGTTTTGAAAATATCAGCCCTTATTTTTCACCCCTTATAAGTGATTTACATCAACCTAAAGCTTCGGGGCACAAATGCCCGGTATAATAAATTTCATCAACTAGAGCCGGTATACCGAATTTCATCAAAATCGGCCCATGAACGAAAAACGGGAATTTTGTTGAAAGTTTGTTAAATTTTCGATTCCAAAGGTTCTATGTCCAAAAACGGAGTTTTGAGAAAAACGCAAAAGAAGTTTTCATCAGTGCACAATTCCTAAAATAACGGCTTATTACACTAAACTCTTTAATTTATTCAAGAAATGTTCAACCTATAATCGTCAAGAGGGTTAATTATAATTTTGTTGAATTTGAGTTTCTCTTAAAATAAAATGAAAATTAAGAATGTTTAAGATGGATGGACATTAGAGCCTTTTTGTTTTAAGGTATCGATGTAAGGGATGGTAAAAATAGATTTCAATATTCAATTTAAATCGACATTGTAGTCCTGAAAAATCGCAATCGATTATAACCAACTACAGACCATCATGGTCTGTGTTCTGTTTCATGAAACTTCCTGTTTTGGCCTTGCTGAACCATCGCAATTCTCAAAAGGATTATATATATTTTCGATTATGAAATCTTGAAAAATCTAATATTGTTATAGTTTTCCTATTTATAATCCATGAAGCAGATTTAAGACGTAGCATTACCTGAATCTTTGAACGCTTTCGGACAGTAGCTACAGGCGTAAGGCCTCTCGTTAGTGTGGACTCGCTCGTGCTGCCGCTGAGCGGTGGATGTGTGGAACCTGCTTGGGCAGTACTGGCACGTGTACGGCTTGATCCCGGAATGTATCTTCTCGTGGGCCTGCAAGCTGCTTCCGACGAGGAAGGTCTTGGGACAGAACTTGCACTTGAAGTTGGGCTGAATTTGACCGTGCGTTCTCTCGTGGCGCTGAAGAGCGACTTTTTGGTTGAACCCTCGACGGCAGACCAGGCAGCTGAATGGTCGAACTGCTTGGTGTATAACCTATAAAAAAGGGGTGAAAATTACACGACTCATACAAAATACTCTTAAGAATCGTAGCCAAACGTTACTAGAGTTTGTTTGCTGTTTTTTGAAATATAAATACATATAGAGTACTTCTAGATAGCAAGAAATAATTGTCTACGATTTCAATAACAGTTTCAACTTTCGATGGCGAAATAGAGCAGTCAATATCAGAAGTTGTTACAACTAGGGCATCCGTTCACTTCTCTCACGCATTCAATTGGATTTGGTCGTACTAGTGGTTGAGATTTACAATTGAACAAGGTCAGAATTTCGAACTTTAACGACAGATTCAAATTCAGCGGACAAGAAAAAGTAACTATGCCAGATTTTAGTTCGAAATACCATTTAGTTTAGCCGCATTTCCTCAAAGAAATACAGTCTCACTTGAGTTGGCGAGAGATCCGACCACCACTCTGACGTCACCAGGTAAAAAGAATCTCTCGATAGAGTGCATTGAGATCACTGCAATCGATTCCAGAGACATTGAAGTAAAGATGTGACCAGCTGCCCCTTCACATTTCTGTACATTCACTTCCTTAGCTCAGTGGTAACAAGCTCCGACTCAGAAGTGTAAATATAGTTGAGTCGGAACGATAGGAGATCAATCCCTGGTCGAGGGAAGTTAATTTTTGATGATTCAACAAAGTGGCGCAGTCATATGGACCCAAAAGGTCTCCTCAGCATTCTCAATAACAATAATTAATTGGAGTGATGTCATCAAAACTACTCCCTCGAAGACACGAGTCGAGACACTGCCAATGAGGAATTTCACTATGTCGGAATTTCCTATTTTTTACCCCAAAATCGAGCACCTCAAAAAACCTCCTACGGCAAACTTTCAGCCCATACTTCCTAATTTACGAATAAACAAAACAGTGTAGAAGATATGAACGTTTAAAAGCAAGACGTCAACCTGGAATAGTTCATTTACGGCCACTTGAAGCGCTGAGTTATAGGCAGTCGTGCCGTAGATATTTTAGGCGGCTGCAGAGTCTTACCATTGCTGGGCTCTATGTATTTCACGAAGATTCTCACGAAGAGTAATCTAGAACGCCTAAGACGAGGATGCGATTTTCACGAGCATGCAACCAGATCGCGTAATGCCATACGACCTCTGCTGGCTCATCTCTCTACCTCCCTTCGTACTAATCCTCTTCAACAGTGAGTTCGCTTGTACAATCGACTACCTGATCGGATTCGGGCATTACCGGCCGATAGATTTGGAAAGAGCGTGAAGGAGGTATTGATTGAGATTTTTTAAGTTGGAATTTTGATACTACCTACTTATTTGTTTTGGTAATTATTTATATGACAATTGTGTTTTATGTTCCCTTAATTAGTATTCTGACTATTATAATGCCATCTAGTGATTGGATCTACAATAAAAACATTTTGACTTTGAGATTGTGAAATCTATAGTCCTCAGATGCAACATTTCACAAAACCAGTAAAGATCGAAATCGAAAAAAATAGAAAAAGTAAGATATGGAAAATTAGGTTTCCTCTGTTTTTGTTTTATAACTTTCCTCTTAGATAACACGATTTCGTCGTACCATCGGGCAGCAATGGGAGGAGACGGCGATCCAAGCAGCCAATCAGCGAGCGTTCCCGCTTCACATCGAAGAGGTCCGTTTTCCTGGTTATTTTTTGAAATCATAAATTTTGATTGTCTCCCAAAAATATAAGGAGATTTATTTTCCAAAATCAACCCGATTTTCATCTATCCCACACCATTAACTATTCAGGAAAAATGCAAACAGAATTCGGTGAAATTCCTCATTCGGACAAACGTTGAGGTCAGTAGATCCCCCGCCCCATTCAGAAGGAATAACAACAAAACTCCGAAGCCAGTCAAAAATAAAACGTTCTCACTGCGTTGTAAAACGCTGCCCCTCACCTCCCTGACTTGGTAACGGAGTACCTAAGATTTCCTAATGGGGAAGAGATGTTGTGATCAGCTAACTCTTCGCATTTCTGTCAATTCACTTTTTTAGCTCAGTGTTAACGAGCTCCGACTCAGAAGTGTGAATATAGTTTAGTCGGAACAATAGGAGATTGATTGAATTGTTAATGAACACATACAGTACCCACTCGGCTATCCTTGAGTAATTACGTTTTTGGATACGTCGAAATTACACTACAACAATTTTCAAAGTATTAGTTGGACCTAAATCAAATTTTATGTGGTGATTCCAAATCTACCTCATAATATTACATTGATTACGACGGTAATTTCCACACAAAAAATCCCTAAAACACTTTTACTAACCCGATTTAATTTATTTAAAAAAATTTCGTCCCCTTAGAAGTGCCTGAAACTCCTAGCTAATGAACTCGTCTTTTCGTTTGTTCTTTTCATAAATATTGTGGTACAAAATAGGAATTTCTGTTGGATAATAGCTCAAGTTATCATCTGAGGTCACACACACATAATATGTGAGAGCGATAAACTTCAAGAATCGTTTTTAAATGTTCCAAAACGGGTAACAGTGAAGAAAAATTTCTAAAATTCTGAGTCCATAGTCATTTTTTAAGAAGAGATTAATCGCAGTTACCTGGTGCTTCATAAGGGTGCTAGAGTCGATGAACCTCTTCTGACACACAGAGCAGGAATACGGCCTTTCTCCCGTGTGGGTGCGCTGGTGAATGATAGAACCTTTGCGAGAGATGAAGGTCTTGTCGCACTGAGTGCAGGTCCAAATTCGCTTACCATCCCGCTCAATCATGACATCGTCCCCACGAGCATGATGGAGTTTCATGTGCCTGCAACATTTTAATAACCAATATTTATACAACTTAAATTTTCAGGTTATTCTTTTAAATTAGAAGGATCTTCTGAATTTATGAACGAACATTCAAGCGGCATTTTCTCCAGAAAATTGAGCTTTTGCGTTGCAATAAGTTCTAAGTTTGAGTAGGCAAATTTGAAAAAAAAAATTTATTTCAGATTATTCCAACTCGAATGCTGGAATTTAAATATAAATACAGCACAAACGCCTTAGATTGAAAGAGAAGGTGTCTCCAGTTCCCTATAGAACATTCCAAACAAGTGAATTAATAGAAGTATCTCCATTACATTGAGATGATATACACTGGAGACCAAAAAAACCGGCGCAGTTGAATTGTTTCCAGAGAATCAAGTTAAAATTGCTAACACTTGTGTTTGAGTTAATCGTAAGGTCAATAATAAGGTTCACAGAGATTACGTGCCAAGGTCCATCCATGTTTTCCCTCGACTATCCAGTTTTTCCTGTAATGCTCTCTTGAATTCACGAAAGAAACATAAAGGACGAAAAATTACTTTTCGATAGTTTGCCTTCAGAGCGGGCAACGCAAGCCTATCTTGTCATTGTGCCTTAAAAATAAATTTTCTCGTTCTTGCTCCTTTTCAATTAAGTTTTTAATAATTTTTTTATTTTTTTTTTAAATAAAGTTTAACCACCGTTTAAATGGTTTCAGACGCATGTGTGGTCGCAAGACTTCTTGCGTTGATAGAGGACAGCCGGAGCCAACGTTATGTGGCCGGAGCCCTGGGCTGCCTGAAACAACGGTTCGACAGGCACTTAAGAGGTACTGTGAAACTGGTAGCTACACCAGAAGGCCGGGATCAGGGCGTCCAAGGGCGACGGATCCTGCTGACGACCGTTTTATTGTGATGTAAACCCTTATAGACCGCACCCTTAGACAGCTTTAGAGACCTCTCACCGGCTGCGTGCTGCTCAGGATGTCGATGTCAGCGTTCAAACGATACAAGATGGCTTGCTGATGTGAATCTTCACTCCAGAGTACGTGCTTTAGGTCCTCTACTCACCCAGCACACTGAACGGCTCGTCTTCAATTTGCTAGAAATCACACTCATTGGACTGAGGCACATTGGGCCTCCGTTCTGTTTTCTGACGAGTCCAGATTTAATCTGTACACTTCAGATGCACGACTTCGGGTTTGGAGAAGACAAGGCGAGCGAAAGGCTCAGTGCAATATCGTGGAAGAGTGCAGTTCGGTGGTGGATCAGTGATGGTATGGGGAGGAATTTCTTTGGAGGCAAGGACGGACCTCCACGTGTTTCAGAGGCCATTGCTGAATGTGCTGGAGTGAAGATTCACATCAGCAAGCCATCTGCGTATCTTTCTTAAAATAAAATTAATTTTTTTAAATAAAAAATTTATGAAAAACTTAACACATTCAGTGCGGCCATCCCGGATCCGGGACGGCAGCTACCCTCCAGCCATGCGTCTGTCCCGGATCCGAGCCACTTACCCTTTTGTTGTTATCGACCGGTATAAGGTTCACGCACTGCTTCAATCGAATTTGTTTTCATCTGTAGGCGGGCTGGAGAGTCTCTGAAGTGTAAAAATAACCTCAGTTTCAATGTTCACCATATGACTTTTTGGAGCTAATCGGGTCCGAAGTTCAACGATGTGACTAAACGCAAGAACTCAAATCAGGTTGGCTGAAAGTTCCCCGATCAATGGTCCGCAGTGAATGAAAAGGAACAAGTACGAGAAAATTTATTTTTAAGGCACAATGACAAGAAAGGCTTGCGTTGACCGCACTGAAGGCAGACTATCGAAAAGTCATCTTTCGTCCTTTAGGCTTCTATAGTGAATTCAAGAGAGCATTATAGGAAAAACTGGATAGTCGAGGGAAAACATGGATGGACCTTGGCACGTAATCTCTGTGAACCTTATTATTGACCTTACGATTGACTCAAACCCAACTGTTAGTGATTTGAACTTGATTCTTTGGAAACAAGTCAACTGCGCCGGTTTTTTTGGTCTCCAGTGTATAATACGTGATGTGATAACGTTTCATTCAAACGTGAAAATCTGATACATGAAATCCCAACCGTACGTGTATGTGATATGTTTCCGATCATCTGGGAAACCCTGCTTCGATTCCAGGCCGTGACATCAAACTTTTTTTCTAATTAATAAACTACGTGTTTATACATAATTTTGTTGTTGACATTTTATGTCACAGTATTACTGTTTTCTTTTCACATAATATGTGAAACATAATATGAAGTACGTAATATGAAGTACATATTATGTACTATTCGTGTTTCCCTGCTTTCAATAGGATTTTCAGCTAGTGATAACATAGTAGTAGAGATGTGATGTAATCATGAATTGAAACCAGAGAAAACATCATCACACTGTTGAAAAGTGTATTACAGAATAATTGTAAGGTCATGCGAGCTCAGGAGGGGACCTGACCCCAGTCGGCCTCCCCCATTCCACGATCACTAGTGAGCAAAACACCCTAAACAGGCCTGGAGTTGGCCCGGAGATCCTTAAAAGGTTGGGATACAAATTCCACAGACGGACAAGACCTCATCGTTATCACTTCTTTTCGTTTTGATTTCGCCAGTTTTAAATTCAATAAACATGCTAATAAATTATGCTATTATGTATTAAAACAACTTTTTACGAGTAAGATTGAACTCTTAATGTTTCTAACCATTCAATACAGTGGAAATACATTATGGAAATTTAATTTTATTGCTGTTTAGATCTCAACGTTTTGCTTGTTTAGTTGGCCATAGTAATTCACCTAATTATTTAATGTCCACAACGATCGTGTCGAATTTTACAAACAAACTCAACTAGCAAATCTGCTGATGGCCACAGATGCAAAAACAAATAAAAAATCGATATCACTGACATCGATATTTTTCTTTCAATCACTGAAATCGGTGTTTTTCTTTCGATATTTTATCGATATTAGAGAGTTCCTAGTGGTTTGGTTCGGCTTAGATATGGCGTGACATATCACACAAACACACACTCAATCCAGCGCCGTCATACTAGAGAGTTCCTAGTAGAGTCGATTTGGCTTAGATATGGCGTCCCGGAACTGGATCGTCCACCATATTTTCAATACAGTGCGCCGGATTGCCTCCTTGAGACGTATTCAGTTCCGACGATCCAGTTAAGCCGAACCAAACCACTAGGAACTCTCTAATATCGATAAAATATCGAAAGAAAAACGTGGCGGACGATCCGGCTAAAGCGCGCTGATCCGGCTATCTTGGCTGACAAACCTACAAGGAACTCTCTATTATATAGATGATGAATATCGCATTTAAAGGTACATCGAATCGTCGCTAGCATTGGGAGAGTTCCTAGTGGTTTGGTTTGGCTTAGATACGGCGTGACATATCACACACACACACACACACACACTCTCATTCCAGCGCCGTCATATTAGAGAGTTCCCATTAGGGTCGATTTGGCTTAGATACGGCGTCCCGGAACCAGATCGTCCGCCATATTTTCAATACAGCGCGCCGGATTGCCTCCTTGAGACGTATTCTACCATAATAATACGGCGCCGGATCGGATACGCCGCGTTCTTATCACAATACAGCGCCGGATTGAGTGTAATACGTCACGCCGTATCTAAGCCAAACCAAACCCACTAGGAACTCTCTATTACAGGCGAATATGTCAATAGTAGGCAATCTGGCGCGCCTTTTTGAAGACATGGCGGACGATCCAGCTAAAGCACGCCATATCTTAGCTGAAACAAACCTACAAGGAACTCTCTATTATTTTGATGATGAATATCGCATTGAAAGGTACATCGAATCATCACTAGTGTTGGGAGAGTTCCTAGTTGGTTTGGTTCAGCTTAGACACGGCGTCACCTTTTCTCAATCTGGCACCGTATTGTGATAAGAACTCGCCGTATCCAATCTGGCACAGTAATATTAGGGAGTTCCTAGGGGTTTTTGATACGGCGTGACGTATTACACACACACTCTCAACATGGAAGAATATACTTCTTCCATGATCTCAATCCAGCGCCGAATTGTGATAAGAACACGCCGTATCCAATATGGCGCCATATTGTTACGGTCGAATACGTCACTAGGAGGCAATCCGGCGCGCCGTATTGAAAACATGGCGGACGATCCGGTTCCGGTGCTGCCGGATCGACCCTACTAGGAACTCTCTATTGCAGTAGAATCCAGCGCAGGATCGGATACAGTGTGTTCTTAACTCAATACGGCGCCACATTGAGAAACGGTCACGCCGTATCAAAGCTGATCCAAACCTAATAGGAACTCTCTAGTCAATAGAGAATTTTCTTACTTGAAAAGCTTGTCTTTGTAGTTGAAACGCTTGGCGCACTTGTAGCACTCGTAGACGTGTGACTGGGAGTCGTCTGTCTCCAGCTTGATGACCGCTGCGACTGGTTGGTTTTCCGAGGATTCGATGATGACCTCTTCTTGAGCCCACTGCGAGGGGTCCGTCGGGTCATAGCTGTCTGGGAGGATGCTGTTGGTTGCTGAAACCACGCATCGAACATCTACTTCAACGTTAGTATGTTCTGCCGAATTTTCAAATTGAATAGGGTATTTAAAGAAGGAAAACTAAAAAAAAGTGAGTGGTGAACAAAATTATTTGTGATTTGAGTAGGGTAAAGGTACCAGTGATCGACACCTTAAGGGAAATTTCAACTTTGGAGGCTCACAGAAGGCTCTCTTTTCCCATTATCGCTGAATTTCTTGGTTTTTCTGAACTGTCTGAGATCGCAGTATGTATTAAAAAAATCGTTGAAATCCGCACATACTTCAATATTTAGGCTAATATTATAGCTGAGTTTTGAAGATAGCCAGAATTGACATTGAACCAATAATCGACACACGTTTATGCAGGAAGGCCTAATAGTCAAGTCTGCAGGTCATTTTAACCTTCAAACGGTGGGGTAGAAGATTTTATAGTTTCAAATGATTTATTTGAGCCCTAATAACTTGTATGTATTTGAAGAGTGCACATGAAATTTTCACAGGCACAACTTTTGGCAGCCAAAAAACTCAAAATTATTATTATTATTATTATTATTTTTTTTTTGTGTTTTTCTTAAAACTTGAAAACCATCCATATTTTGAGAAAAACGCTCCATTAGTAAATTAAAGAAGACAAAATTTTGAATCGAATAAAGAAAAAAAACCAATAGACAAATTTTTACGGGCGATGTACCTACTCCAAATCAACGTTCAAAAGTCAATCACTGGTGCCTTCACCCAAAATTGCCTAAAGGGATCGATGATCTTCAAGAAAAAATGGTCATTTTGGAGAAAATCACAAAAGACCTAGTAGGAGAAACCATAAAAGAATCAAGGTAAATAACAAAGACGCTCCAAAATACGGAGGTTGATACACAGGGTTGTTAAAGCAAACCGGATAAACGTTCTGATTGGCTGATGCCTTTACACGATCCTGCCCAGATCTCCTCACCCCCCACTCCTTGACAAAGCGTTCTATTCACACGTCCCAATCTCTATTGCCCAACGTCCCTGTTTTGCCAACAGCATTGTTTCATCCGACATCAATAATATAACCATGACCCTGTACCTTTCCAAGCCACATGAAGCAGGTTTGTCACACACAGCTGCAGCCTTATATGAGAAGCCAAGGAAAGAAAGGAGGACATGAGCCAAGCAGCTTACAAATGCTCGACTGCTGGATGTGCTGAACTGCAAATCTCTCAGGAGCTTTCTACCCATGACACCAGAGGTGGGTCCAACTTCCTGGACGAGCCTTTAAACGTCCAGCTTTCTACCCCCACCACTACTCCCTGGATTGAAGGACATTCCAATCGATCGCTCTTTCTCCCTACATCAATGCCCTTTATTACCTGTTTTTAGGGCAAAGGGTGATAGCCCTCAACTTAGGGAGTAATGCTCTTCGGAGATCTCATTACTGGAAAAGAGGAGAAATGGCAAAAGTATTTAGAAGAGAATGGGGGAGGGTTAATCAAAAATAACTTGCTAGATACGCGAAACAGGCTAGGCTTGAGGAACAAAACGAGACATCCTTGCAGGATTGTTGACCGGGGTCGTATAAAAAGGCGACCTAAGGTGGATTAGACGAGGTAGCAGCAATAGGGGATCCCCATGTTATCAATTTAATGCTCATAAGCTGTAAAAGAGAGACTTGTTCAACATTTTTTCAACAATTTTTTTAAAAATCAGGAGATATTATTTCCTGTTTTACGATTTGCTTGAAAAAAAAAATCTTACAGAGAGTGCTTCCAATCTAAATGATTAACACGTTGGACGCGGGAAAAAAAAAAAACGCGCTGGTCCACTGACGCGGAGACATTTTTTTCGTGAAGCGGGCAAGCTAAGGTGTCACTTTGATAACTGCTCATGACCTTCAACATTGACCGATTCATCTCCAGATTGAACCGTTTCGTCTCATAAAACAGTTCATCTATCAAGAAAAACAGCTATAAAAGAGCTGAAACGGAGAACAAAGAATAGGAGCAGATAATTCTTGAACCTTTAGTGCGAGAGTGTTGCGTGACATAGACGCGGCCAGCCACAGAGACCCCGGGATTTGCGTGACACAGACGCGATCCGCGTCCAAGCGTGGTTAAGAATTGGCAGGTAATGAGCCAGGGTACGCAAAGATAGTGGTGTAACAAGCGTAGCTCCTACCCCCACTACCTAATCAATTTGTAGTACTCAGGGTTCATCGAAGCAAGCACTGCCGTGATATCTTATCCACTCATCCATGCTTACCA